>JAWPHD010003665.1:0-210143 GCA_037043455.1 Cyrtodaria siliqua
TTGTGGGGAGGTTGGGAGAGGGGGGTGATTGTGATGGGGGTGGGTGTTGTATTAGGGGGGATGTTGAGTGTGGGTTTGTGGTTGGGGGGTGGTTGGTGTTTGGTGGGTTTGGTGATGATTGGGGGTGGTGGGGTTAGAAGGGGGTGTTATGGGGGGTAGGGGATGTTAGTGGTTTATATGTTTGTGTGTGGTGTTGTTGTATTGAGTTATTGTATGTGTTGTATGAAGGGAATGTGGGTGTGGGTGTGGGGAGGTGTTGAGTGTGGTTGGTGGTGAGGTAGGGGTGTTGGAGTGGTTTTGGGGGGTGTGGGTTTTGGATTTATGGTTGTGTGGGGGTTTAGGTGAATGTGGGGGATGTTTTTTTTGGGGGGTTTAGGAGTGGGTGTTTTGTGATGTGTTTTGTGGGTTGTGTTTGGGTTGTTGTGGTGGTGTGTTAGGTTGGTGTTGTGAGTGGGTTTGTATTGTGGGTGGTTTTTGTTTTTGTGTTATTTTATTGGGGGGGGTATTTAGGGTATTGTGTTGGTTAGTTGGAGGGGTGGTTTTTTTAGTTAGTAGGAAGATTTGGGTTTTTGATTGTGGATGGGAAAGGTTGGGGGGGATGATTTATAGGAGTTATTAATTTGGGGTATTTTGTGGGGTGGAGGGGTGAGGATGTAGGGGGTTGGGGTATTTGGTGGTTGGTGGTGAGTGTTTGATATGGATAGATAAAAAGTTTTTGTATTGGTGGTTGGGGGGTATGGTTTATGGTTGTATTATTGTTGAGTGGGTTAGATATAGGGGGGTTTATTTTTGTGATGTGGGGTGGTGTTTGAGTGATGGTAGGTGTGGTGTTTTAGGGTGTGGATGGGAAAATGAAGGTGATTATGATGTTTGGGGGGAAGATTATTATTATTTGGGTTTTAGTGGATTAAAAGATTTGTTAAATAATGATAAAAGATGGGAGTATAAGTAGAGTTGTTGGGTGTTGTTTGGGGATGGATTTTGTTGATTTGGATGAAGGAGAGAGTTTTATATGGTAAATGAATAATTGATTTAGGTGGGGATTTGAGTATGAGAGTTTGAAGGGATATAATTGGGGATTAGTGTGGGATTTTGTTGGTAATGGATGTGAGAGGGTGATATAGTTTATTTGATTAAGGTTGTTTGGGTTGAGTAGTTTTGGAGGATTGTAGTTTTATTTATTGGATTGTTGTGTTTATTTAGAGGGAGGTGAAATTTGTTGTTATGTGTTGTTAAAATATTTGTTTGGTTAGTGGAGGTATTAAAGATGGTGAGTGATGAAGTAAGGGGTGGAGTGATTATTTGATGTTTGTAGTGTAGTTTGGGGGGGGTTGAGTGATTTATTTGATTTTATTATTGATTTGGGGTGGGAAGGAGTTATGGTGTGTGATATGGGATTTGAGGGTTTGGGGGAAAGGGGGATGATTGGGGGGATTGTGTTGTTGAGATTGGTTGTGTGTTGTTAGGGAGGTGGTTGGGTAGGGGTAGTGAGTTTGTGATGATGATGGTTCATCATGATGTCGACGTGACCCTGGGTATAAGGGGTATATGAGGTGTGGGTGAGATGAAAAGATTGGGGGGATATTTGAGAGGAAATTTGGGGGGAATGTGTTGTTGTTGTTGTGTGGTCTGGTATACGTGAGGGTCTCACTTTTGGGGGGAGGGTTGGTAAGGGTACCGGCTACTCAACTTGTTTTATCCTCTATTGTAACCTTCAATTGATCTTGGGTTACGTTATTGTCTGTGTGTATTATCATCAAGTATGTCTTGATCAGCTTTTCAATTCATAGAAGCTTCCATCAATGTTTGGTTGTTCAAATCTTTTATTTTGTATGTCACAGATCTGTGTTTTGAATTTCATCAATAACAAAAATGTCTTCGGTCCAGTTTGGAGTATACCCTTTTTCAAACGTTATTTTATATTTGCTAATTTTAACCTTTGCTCCTATTTTGAACATTGGCAAAGCTTTATTAATTTTCATCTTTCCATACAAGTTGAAATAGACTATTCCTTTATTATCCTCATCACTTGCTTCAGTCGGGGTCATTTTAATACTCCGAGCTTTTGTGTTATTATACTGATCAACCATCGCCTGTAGCACGTCTGAATATGTATTTGTATTGTTTGCCATGCAATATTTGCACATCCTCTCTTATAGTGTTCTATTAAACCGTTCATTACTACAGCTTTTCCGAAATTAACGTGTGATACATTTCGGTATTATTATCACAAGGAACTGCTTAAACGTCTTGTTATAAAACATCACACCCTGGTCAAACCAGAGCAATTAAAATTGTCTTCATGTACTTATAATCTTTTGGAAATATTAGTAATTTCTATACCAGTTTTTATTTGGAACTGAATACCCCAAGCAAATTTACTAAATATACCAATAACAGTGAGCAGGTATTTGACACCTTTGTTATATTTCGAAAACGATTGCATATCAACTAAATCAGCCGACCATTTTTTATCTATTTCATTATCAATCACGCGGCGTTGAGTGAACTTTCTGCGTATAGGTTTATGAAAAAATATAAAAAGATCGGACAGGGAAAGTAGCATTCAAGGAGGACACTCAACCACAAAAAATGAGATATAGGGTCCTATAGAAGCCACAGCGTCCGAGCGCAAAGGCATCGTAGGTCCGCACTGTACTGCAAACAAGACTTGAAAATACAATGAAAGAGATAAAAAACAACAGAAAGGGTGGTGAAGATAGGGTTACCGACTTGGAACGGTCAGAAGGCAATAAGGCCCACTGGTTGGCTTGAATCGATTGTATATGCGCACAATCCTCGCTATTATCCTGTCTTCAGCGCCCAAAAAGACAAGATAGTGTAAACAAAACTACATCCCATCAAAAGGACTCTCTAACAATAAAGTCCACATCCTGAGAAACTAACTAAAGAAGCACATACAAAATAATAAAACATCTCAGGATGAATCCAGAATCGTATTGAACAACCATAGCTAGTTGCAGCTAAAGAGAAAACCAATCTAGGGTACGACCAGAAAACCCGAGGGACGAAAGATATGCAATATATTACCTTAGTTAAAATGTTTAAAACATTTATAATATTTGCTGAAATATCTTAGAAACAGAGTTAAATGAATTACCCAACTTTCCAAAAACATAATGAAAACATAAAGCATCTTAGAAAGTGAGTGAAATGAATTAACAAACTATCAAACAAACAAAAAGGTCATTAAGATTACATTTATGAGTAGTATAACAATTATAAATAGTTAATGTATCTTCATATAAGAGCACATAAAGACAGACACAAATATCGGACAGGGAAAGCAGCATTCAAGGACGACAGTCAACCACAAAACACAAAAACAAACACGCAAACAAACGAGAAGGCAAAAGTAATAAAAAATGCAAGCGACATCACAAACACAAAAGGGTTGACAATAGGGCTACCGCCTTGGAACGGTCAGTGGCAACAAAGGCCACTGGGAGTTTAAACCGGTTCTAGGGTGCACCCAACCTCACACATAACCTACCTGTCATCCCATTAAAACAAGGACCGTGTAAATAAAGAAATCCCCACCATGATCTAATCTCTAACCAACAAGGCAGCATCAATAGGCAATATAAGTAAAACACAAAATATGCTCGTGTAAATATAATACAAAAAAACAATAGCCCAGAAAGCCACAATGAAGGTACTCAATGACTTGGCAGAAGCCAGAGCCACAAGAGAATAAACCATTAAGGGCACGACAGGAAAGATCATGGACATACATCAAACGCCACCGTCTCAATGGCTTTAGGTAGGCGTCATCATAGGGTCCACAGCCTGTCCGGTCGTCGTACAATTAAATAGGAAAGCATAGTGGCGAACTGTAAAAGGTCCACCACCAAGCATGCAGTACGTTGCAAAATGATAGGGTCATAACCTCTTTTGATAAACTTTTTAAAAGTTTAACAAAGATAGTATAAAAAGTGATCATGACCAAGAATCTTACGAAGTTTATAAATCACATCACCATAGAAGTCAGGTTGTGATAGTCCTTGTCGCAGAAGAGTCCTTAAATTAATTTTATATTTGGAAAGAAGATCAGGGATACGATAATAAAATTTTGCAAACGTTTAACGAAGTTTATGGTAACGGTAACCCTGATTTAGTAGCTTTATAGTTATACAAATATTACGAATATTAAAGTCCTCAACTCGAGTACAAGCTCTTGAAAAACGAATAAGTGTTTTAGTTGGCCTTACGTAAGTTTTATTTTAGTATTCAAGTTATACTGGGGCATCTGTGGCCTAGTGGTTAGAATAGATCTCTGACTTGAAATCACTTACCCCTCACCACTGTGACACATATACCCCTCACCACTGAGACACATATACCCCATAAGAAGTTGCTCGGGGAACATCCCCATCCAAGTGGGGGTAATTAACAATGTCAAAATTAAAATCATCTCTCTTGTCTTAGATTTTGCTAATTATTTGACCATTTTCAATCGAGAGATCTAAATCTAGAAAAGAAGCGTTATTATCAGATATATTTAGCTTTATTAAGCTGAAGTTCTTTAGGATAAATATTATCAACCATAGTTGGAAAGAAAGGGTTGTCAATGTTTAGTATGTCATCCAGATACCAAGAGGTGTCATTAAAAGCTTCAATGACATCTGCCTGGGTATCTTGTGAAAGACTCAACATGAAATCCCTTTCATAGCAAAATAAAACAAATCTGCGACAAGTGGTGCACAGTTCGAACCCATAGGAATACCAACAATTTGTCTATAAAACGGTGGTACCATACACTGACGAAATTTTATCTAATAGGAAGATGAGTGCTTCACAAACTTCATAGCAAGTCCACATAGTAATATTGTCTAAACTGCCGTCAGTTCTCTCAATAAGGTGGAGCTTAGAAAGTGTTGTTTTTCTATTGATTTTATTTGTATTGTATTTGAGGACTTCCAATTTTGGATTTCTCACAGAGCTGAATTTCAAAGGATAAAAAACTTATTTTCTTGATATAATTCTTAACCTCAAATTGCTTTTTAATTTTTAAAATGCTTGATAATCTGATCAATACTAATCAAATATAACAATATCCCATAAAATGCTTGAAGGAATTAACAATTTCCACTGTCCAAAGCATACACTATTAAATAGGTCTTATCTTCAAGTCTGAATATGTTTGTTTCTTATCTTAACGGAGAGTTTTAGTGTACAATATTACCGTCACATTTTTATTAAATAACCCAATATACCAGGCGTTAGTTGAAACAACTGACTAGAAAACGTACGCTTTGTTCAAAAGGTATGCTAACTTTTTAACGTTTGTGTTTACAAACAAAATACCTGCGCTATAAATAAAACAATTGGATCTGCATGCAACCTGTTGCATGCTTAGTGTCACCACAGCGTATAGGGAATACAGCATAATTAGTACACCAATATTGTTTCGGCATAGTGTGACAGCTTAATTCTATTCAATTGATTTGATAGCGTAATTTTTTAGTTGTTACGAATGTTTCGTGAACTATTTAATTTTACGTTTTTAATAAGCATATTCTGCCTTTAATTGACACATTTATCGCGACAAGTCATCAGTCGGCACTCTTATAAGGTAGATGAGAACCAAGAAGTCTACTCACCTGGCATGTCAATTGTAGCTATATTAACTTAACATATACGGCATTTTCTTTAAACTGTAATTGATTCTCCAATAGCCATATGTGGAAAACTTGAGATGTATATTCATTTCCCCACTTGTATCGGACTCCACAGTATCGTTGAACAAGTGCCAATTCGTAAATGCATTTTTTATTGCTTCGGGCTTCACACACTTCAACCTAGCCTTATGTTGTTCATACCCCACAGAAAGATCGAATTCAATCCTTAATTGAAGCTGTTCACAAACACACTTGAGCAAGTAAAATAGTATAGTGCATAATTTAACAACTACGGCTATGATAACTTGACACGCTGTCAATCTCCGTACGCATATAACTCTTAAAATCCATTTCCATGTGCATGTAACTCCTAAAATCCATTTCCGTGTGCAAATAACTCTTAAAATAAATCTCCTTGTGCATATAACTCTTGAAATCCATCTCCGTATGCATATAACTCTTACAATCCATCTCCGTGTGCATATAACTCATGAAATCCATCTTCGTGTGCATATAACTCTTAAAATCCATCTCCGTGTGCATATAATCCATCTCCGTGTGCATATAACTATTGAAATCCATCACCTTATGCATATAACTCTTAAAATCCATCTCCATGTGCATATAATATATCTCGGTGTGCATAGAACTCTGAAAATCCATCTCCGTATGCATATAACTCTTGAAATCCTCCTGTCTGTGCATATAATCAATCTCCGTGTGCATATAACTCTTAAAATACATCTACGTTTGCATATAACTCTTGAAATCCAACTCCGTGTGCATATAACACTTAAAATCCATCTCCGTGTGCATATAACTCTTGAAATCCATCTCCGAGTACATATAACTCTTGAAATCAAGCTCCGTGTGCATATAATCCATATCCGTATGCATATAACTCTTAAAACTCATCTCCGTGTGCATATAACTCTTAAAATCCATCTCCGTGTGTACGTAACTCTTGAAATCCATCTCCGTGTGCATATAACTCTTAAAATCCATCTCCGTGTGCATATAACTCTGGAAATCCATCTCCGTGTGCATATAACTCTTGAAATCCATCTCCGTGTTTATATAACTCTTGAAATCTATCTCCGTGTGCATATAACTCTTAAAATCCATCTCCGTGTACACGTAACTCTTGAAATCCATCTCCGTGTGCATATAACTCTTGAAATCCATTTCCGTGTGCATATAACTCTTGAAATCTACCTCCGCGTGCATATCACTCTTGAAATCCATCTCCGTTTGCACATAACTCTTAAAATGCCTCTCCGTGCACATATAACTCTTGAAATCCATCTCCGTGTGCATATAAATCTTAAAATCCATCTACGTTTGCATATAATTCTTGAAATCCAACTCCGTGTGCATATAACACTTAAAATACATCTCCGTGTGCATATAACTCTTGAAATCCATCTCCGTGCGCATATACCTCTTGAAATCCATCTCCGTGTTTATATAACTCTTGAAATCAATCTTCGTGTGCATATAATCCATATACATGTGCATCTAACTCTTTAAAATTCTTCTCCGCGGGCATATAACTCTTAAAACCATCTCCGTGTGCATATAACCCTACGAATATTTGACTTTTTCTTCAATTAAACAGTTGACCAATCAGAAGGCAGATTCTATTGGAAGTCAGTTGGCAACCGCTTGTTATAAGATATCATAATGTACAATTCTCACGATAATATCTTTTCTCTATCACAAATATACAAAGCTCATGAAAATATGAGTTCTCTATTACCAGTTCAGGATCATAGTCAACAGATGCTGATAATACTATGTTTTCTATTTCACCAGAGTATGGGAAAGTCACTAACATTTGAACAGTCTGTGATTGATACCATCGACTACCACAGACGTCACAGATGTAAGGATGCTCTGTGTGAGACACAACTATGGAAGGCAAAACATGAGCTTGATATCGCCCTCCTGAATATTGATAGACTTCGGCAGGAATTATCGTAAGTATTTATCCCAATAGAAACAATTGAGCTGAAATTAATTGGATTTTACAGTTGCACCAAACACTACGGTAATGTGGCGACTTCTCAGCTTTCATTGATAGAGGAAGACCCTAGGTGCATCTCCGGGAAATGTTCGTGCATGGGTGAGCACCTGGGTAGAACCACCTCTGCTGAATAGCTTCCTCGCATAAAGACACCTGGTCCCATGAGAATTCGAACCAAAAGCGATGAGGGGCAAGTGATTTCAAGACAGAGACTCTAACCACTTGGTCACGAACGCCCCAAAGACAACTGAAGGAATAGTGATAGGATAAATTCCCAAAGGATATGCCATACCTAACGTTATATGTCCTCGTATTTATTTGGTTTACGTAGTATATAATCCATATCCCCTACTGGATCCCCAGCAATAAAGAGAAGAAACAAAAGGCAATGCTAAATATGTTTGAAAACAAGTGCCCAATGTTATGATTTTATTGTCATACGAGTATTAAAAAATTCACATATTCATTACGTGTGTTGTAAGTGTAGAAAAGTAAAGAGATAGAGGTGTGAAGCAAAATAAAATTCATTTAAATTTTCTGGATGCTTACATTAATTAGTGTGAAAGGGAGATTGGATATGGTAATCTATGGACATGTTGCAATTATCTCTAAAAGTAATATATTATACCAACCAACTCTTTATCATATTAAAACAAGAAGCAAAAAGTATGATACCCTATAGAAAGGAGCACTACAACAGTCGTTTTGGAACACCGAGTTTATTTTTAAAATATAGTAAATCTGATAAAACGCGAATAAAATATTATTTTTCGATATCGTTAAGTTTCCCTACCTAACGGGGAATGTTCCCAGAACAGCATCTTACGGGGTATATGCTCTTAACTTTTTCGTAGAGCTTGTATTCAAGTTGAGGACTTTAATACGTAAGCTTTGTATAACTAAAAGTGCTACCGTTACCACAAACTTCTTAAAACTTTTGCAAAATTATATTATTGTAACCCTGATCTACCTTTAAAATATAAAAGTGACAAGTACCATCACAACATGACGTCGATGGTGACGTGATTAACACACTTCGTATGACCCTAGGTCATGATCACGTTCATACAATCTGTATTAAACTTATTCTTTCCTGTTCGACTTTTATACTTATTTTTATTGAAATGTTTATTATAAGGGGTTATGACCGTATCATTTTGAAACGAATTGCATGATTAGTGATTTCAGACCCTTTTACAGTTCTTGTTTTACTATCCTTTCTTGTTCCATTGTGCGATGACAGATTGTGACCCTATGATGACGTCTGCATAAATCCTGACAAGGATGCTAAAGTTTAATGCTTGTCTTTAATCTGGTCGTGTCATGTGGTGTCCTTAATGAGCGTTTTCCGTGCCGCTCTATCTTCTACCAAGTCATTGCGTAATTTATTTTCGTGATCACTTTCATACAATCGTGATTACATATCAAACTTGTTTTAAAATTTCTCAAAAGAGTTAATGACTCTATCATATTGCAACCCTCTGCATGTTTGGTGCTTAACCCACTTACAGTTCGTCACTATGCGGAACATTTAATGTTCATCTTCAATCGTGTCTTGTGTGGTTTAGTGGTTTAGGCTATTCTCTTTTTTTTTCTTTTTTATCGGTGAAAGATTGGGATTTCTCAGTGAAAGAATATTCATAATCGCTAAATAGAGAATATTGTGTCAGTGCCTTTTACTATGAAGTGTATTAGGCTCGGCACGAAAATCGAGCCATTCTTCGTCTTCGTGCCGAGCCTAATAAACTTGATAGTAAAAGGCACTGACATAATATTCTATTTATCATGTAGATTATCCACATTTTCTGTATGAATTACTATTATTACCTATTTCTCAGAATGTTACGCTTTTCGACGACGCCGCCATGTTGTTGTTTTTTGTTTGTTTTAGGACGTCAGATGTACAATAAACGCGGAGGGATTTCGCATTGATTTGCTCTATTGGTCAGTGCCTAATAAAGCAAAAATTATTAAGTCACCCCTTTATCAGGCAGAAAAGTGCATATCTGAAGTGCATATCTGCATGATACATATTAAAAACTAACTCCGAACATAAAAATAATCAAATGCGACGTTTAGTTATGACGTCAATAAAGTGTTGGTGACGTCGACGTCATCCGCCGATAACGCTAAGTAAAACGAATTCTAACACAACAATAACCCCATTGTTTACGCTATTGTTTGGGCACTATATATTATCTCGGAGGTCAGGGTAGCAGCGCTATGTTTACAGGCTGTTCCATTGGGAGCCCCCGAATGCAAAGTTCTGCGCGGTACAGTATGTTTAAATACTCTAGTAGTCACGTGACAAACAATTAAGTCATTGATTACGTCATATAGCTTGCGCTGTATAACGTCATGTTCAAGATGCTTATTAATGTTATGGGGCTGTTTCCTTCCAATCCACCCCCATCCCCCACTCCCCTCCCCTTTTTATGACGAAGTATTCAGGGCAAATTTAGAGAGTATTCAGTACCCACGGCCCGGCTATACCAGTACCAGCAATATTACATTATTTAGTATTCAGTACGCATAAAAAATAGGTACATGCCTTCAAACTATGTTTTCTATGTAAAAAAACACTGCTGAAATCCACAAAAATCGTAGGACATCGTATTTAAATATCATGATTGACCCCAAAACATAAAAACGGTGAGATACAACCTTTAATACAGTTTTACGTGTCCTTTATATCACATCTTCATAAAATTAGGCGAATAAAAGCAAACTGGTTAATTTTTATGAAGAAATTCATATTAAATAGTATTCAGTATTCGGGTCTAAAATGAAGGAATATTCAGTACTCAGCTCTAAATTAGAGAGTATTCGGTACATGGGAGGAGGGGGGAAAACCCAGTGTTATGTGTGCTGATGCATATGATGGTTTTATATCGGGGTGTGTGCAAGGTTTGGGAGTATGGGAAGTTTGTTGTAATTAACATTTCATTAAAATTACTGTTGAGTTTGTCTTCGTGACGTATATGTAACAAATGAAAAATACGCGGGGAATTAATAGAACAGCCGTGTTTTATCGTAGAATAATATACAGTTGTCTCTGTTCTTTGCGTATATGAAAGACTGCGCAGGTCGTGTTAGAATTAAGAAATAATAAATACGTATCTGTATTTTATCGGTGAATAAAATACAGTTAGTCGTTCGGATGTGAGTAGCACGAGTGATTTAATTACTACGCATCCGAACTCCTAACTGTATTGTATTCATCGATAAAATACAGGTACGTATTTATTATTTCGATTCTAACACAACAATAACCCATTGTTTACGCTATTGTGGGGGCACTATATATAATCTCGGAGGTCAAGGTAATGAGGCTGCTATGTTTACAGGCTGTTCCATTGGGCGCCCCGTATGCAAAGATCTGCGCGGTACAATATGTTTAAATACACTAGTAGTCACGAGACAAACAATTAAGTTATTAACATTTCATTAAGATTACTGTTGAGTTTGTCTTCGTGACGTATATTTACCAAGTGACGTCATCTAACGTGGCGCTTCATATACGCGGGAAATTAATGGAATAGCTGTATTTTATCGTAGAATAATATACAGTTGTCTCTCTTCTTTGTGTATATCAAAGGCTGCGCAGGTCGTGCTAGAATCATACATAATCTGATTAAAAATGTAATAAATAGATTATTTAACTGTTGTGATCGATTATATGGAAATCCTACTTTCGATGGTAGGCGTGTGTTTTTTCTTCACTCACTCGTTTATGATCGTACGCGAAAAGAACCACACGCCTATCATCTTGTGAAGGATTTCCCTATAATCGATCCCAGTAGTTAAACAATCTCTATTTAAGAAATAATAAATATGTACCTGTGTTTTATCGGTGAATAAAATACATTTATTTAATTACTCGCATCCGAACGACTAACTGTATGTTATTCACCGGTAAAATACAGGTACGTATTTATTATTTCGATTCTAACAACAATAACCCCATTGTTTACGCTATATATTATCTCGGAGGTCAAGGTAATCAGGCTATGTTTACAGCAGTTCCATTGGGCGCCCCAGTATTCAAAGTTCTGCGCTTCAATACACTAGTAGTCAGGTGACAAACAATCAAGTCATTGCTTACGTCATATAGCTTGCGCTATATGACGTCAAACGTTCTCACCTTGTTCAAGATGCTTATTAATGCTATATGTACTGATGCATATGATGGGTTTATATCGGGGGTGTGCACGGTTTGGGAGCATGGCAAGTTTGTTGTAATTAACATTTCATTAAAATTACTGTTGAGTTTGTCTTCGTGACGTATATTTACCAAGTGACGTCATGTAACGTGACGCTTCCAACGGATGAAATATACGCGGGGAATTAATGGAACAGCTGTATTTTATCGTAGAATAACATACAGCTGTCTCTCTTCTTTTTGTTTATGAAAGACTAAGGAGGTCGTGTTAGAATTTGTTAAAACTTCTGCAATACTGTTTTTATAATTATGCATCTATGATCATCTGTTTGTTTTATTTGTATTGCTTATTGATACTGCCTAGTTTGTTAGAGAATATATCATGGAGGGGATTTCCTTTTCCTATCAAGCGCAGTTAACCGAAAACACACATACGTCCAGAGGTAAAATAGAAAACAAATTTTATGAAAAAGAGATACACTTTAAAACGACAGCAATGAACTCCGTCCAATCAGACATTGTATGTGGCCCTATCTCTATGGGTACGAACTGTGCACGCCTTGTCGCAGATTTGTTTTATATTGCTATGAAAGAGATTTCATGTTGAGTCTTTCACCAGATACCCAGGCAGATGTTATTGAACCCTTTTTGTGTCATATGCCTTTATTCCTTATTAACATTGACATTCATGTTTGTCTTTTTGCGTGTTTTTTGAGTGTATTGTGGTCTGTAAAAGCTGCATTTCCTGTTTGACTTTTATACTTATTTTAATCCTCTCGGTATCTGCACGACATTTTGAACATTGACAACCCTTTCTTTTCTACTATGGTTAATAATACATATCCTAATGAACTTCAACTTAACAAAGCTAATATTTCTGATACTAACGCTTCTTTTCTCGGTTTACATCTCTCTATTGAAAATGGTGAAATAATTAGCAAAATCTATGACAAGAGAGGTGATTTTAATTTTAATATTGTTAATTATCTCCATTTAGATGGGGATGTTTCCCGAGCAACTTATTATGGGGTATATGTGTCTCAACTCATTCGTTTTTCTAGAGCTTGTACTTCAGTTGAGGACTTTAATATTCGTAATCTGTTTTAAAAAGCTACTCCATCAGGGCTACCGTTTCCATTTTATGAATCAAATCCATCCCTGCTTCCACGGCCTTCTACTTACAATTTAGGGCACCTTAAGAAGGGTATTCATAATTTACATACTAAATTAGCTCTAGTTCCAGCAGACAAAGCTTTCTTCCAACAATATAATTATTGTCTGACGACTACATTATATCAATACTTTGAATGCTGAGCTAGCGAGCACTTCTGCTTATCTAACTACACCTCTGCTGGAAACGGACATTGTTTCCCAGCATGTGACCTTTATGGAGACTATAAAGGTTTCTGTAATTAGTAAGCAAACGAAGCTCCCTACAATGTACTGGATATAAAACTACACAAAATTCCTTACAAAGCACGTTTTATCGCTAATTCTAGTTCATGTACCACGACCAATATATCAAAACTATTAACTTCCTGACTTTCCGCGGTTAAAGAACATATTGTAAAATATTGCGGAAAGGCCTTCGAGAACTCAGGAATCAATCTGTTTTGGTATATCAAAAACTCTGGAGAAGTTCTTAACAAACTACGGTGTAAGCATGTTCATACCTCTTCGCTAAGCACCTACGACTTTTCTACACTGTATAATACACTACCACATAATCTTATCAAAGAAAAATTGATTCAGCTTATTCAGAAGACATTTGCAAGGGAAGGTACAACTTTTCTAGCTTGTAATAATGTCAGGGCTTTCTTTACTAACGCCCCCATTGATAAGTATAATTTGTGGACTTGTACTGATGTTTGTAGAGTCTTATCTTTTATTTTGGATAACATCTTTATAAGATACGGTAAAACTATTTACCGCCAGGTTGTTGGTATTCCTATGGGTACTAACTGTGCGCCACTTGTTGCAGATTTGTTTTTGTACTGCTATGAAAGAGATTTTATGTTGAGTTATCACCTGCTAGCCATGGTGAAATTATTGATGCCTTTAAAAATACTTCTCGGTATCTTGATGACATGCTCAATATTGATAATCCGTTCTTTGCTCATATGGTTACTAACATTTATCCACCAGAGCTCACGTTGAATAAAGCCAACAGTTCGGATACAGTAGCAGCATTTCTCGACCTTCATCTCTCGATTTAAAATGATTGTATTCATAATAAAATCTATGATAAGAGAGGTGATTTCAATGTTAACATAGTTAACTATCCACACCTGGATGGAGATGTACCTCGTGATACCTCATACGAGGTGTATAATCTCCCAGCTCATTCGATTTGCTAGAGCGGGTAATGATATTATAGACTTCAATGATCGAAATCAAGTTATTACAAGTAAACTTCTTCAGCAGGCTTTTCGTTATCACAAACTACGTAGGTATTCTCTAAATTCTACCGTCGCAACGAGGGCCTGCTGGAAAAGTACAACACCAACCTTAAAACACTTCTGCGACTAGGTATATCACAACCCTCATTTTATGGAGATGTGGTCAATAAACTTCGAAAGTTAAAGGGGTCTGACGGGTTTCCTGATCGCTTTACAAATTTTATAATGAAGTTTGTCAGAAAAGGATATAACCCTTTGGTTTTACAGCGCACTGCATGTTTAGTGATTGATCTCTCTACAGTCAGTCATTACGCTTCACTTTTCACTTGTGCGATGAATGGACTACCTCTTGGGACTCTATGATTGTACCTACTGAAACCCCAACTAAGGGAGGTGGGTACATGAGCTTTCGTCCCTCGGGTGTTCTGGTCGTACCCTAGATTGGTTTTCTCTTTAACTGCAACTACTATGGTTGTTCAGTACGATTCTGGATACATCCTGAGATGTTTATTATTCTGTATGTGTTTCTTTAGTCAGTTTCCTTGGATGTGGACTTTATTGGTAGAGAATTCCTTTTGATGTGATGTAGTTTTGTTTAAACTGTCTTGTCTATTTGGGCGCTGAAGACAGGATAATAGCGAGGATTGTGCGCATATAAAATCGATTCAAACTAACCAGTAGGCCTTATTGCCTACTGACCGTTCCAAGTCGGTAACCCTGTCTTCACCACCCTGTTGTTTTATGTCTCTTTCATTGTATTATCAAGTCCTTGTTTGCAGTACAGTGCGGACCTACGATGCCATTGCGTTCGGACGCTGTGGTTTCTATAGGACCCTATATCTCATTTTCGTAAAACCTTTGCAAAATTTTATTATCGTAACCCTGATCTTCTTTCCAAATATAAACGTTTAATATTGAAGACCTTTTCTGCGACAAGTGACTTTTTTGGTGACGTGATTTACCAAACTTCATACATAAGATCCTTTGTCGTGGTCACTTTCATATACATTTGTTAAACTTGCTAAAAGGTTTATCGAAACGAGTCTATGACTCTATCATTTTGCAACGCACAGCATGCTTGGTGGTGGACCCATTTACAGTTCGCCATTGTGCTTTCCTCTTTAATTGTGCGATGACCGGACATGCTGTGGACCCTATGATGACGTCTACCTAAAGCCCAAAAAGACGGCGACGTTTGATGTTTGTCTTTAATATTGTCTTGTCGTACCCTACTGTCATTCCAATAAAACGGGACAGTGTAAATAAAGAAATCCCCGCCAAGAACTATTCTTTAACCAACAAGGCAGCATCAATAGGCAATATAAGTAAAACACAAATATGCTCGTGTAAATATAATACAAAAAAACAATAGCCTAGAAAGCCACAATGAAGGTACTCAATGACTTGGCAGAAGCCAGAGCAACAAGAGAATAAACCATTAAGGGCACGACACGAAAGATCATAGACAAACATCAAACGCCACCGTCCCAATGGGCTTTAGGTAGGCGTCATTATAGGGTCCACAGCCTGTCCGGTCATCGTACAATTAAACAGGAAAGCATAGTGGCGAACTGTGAAAGGATCCACCACCAAGCATGCAGTACGTTGCAAAATAATAGGGTCATAACCTCTTTTGATAAACTTTGTAACAAGTTTAACAAAGATAGTATGAAAGTGATCATGACCAAGAATCTTACGAAGTTTATAAATCACATCACCATAGTAGTCAGGTTGTGATAGTTATTTTATACTTATTTTGGCATAATTTACTTATAATATGACAGTATAAGAAGATCAAACATGTGATATTCTCATGTCATTCCAATGTATTTGTTTCTTTTTAGGACAATTAAGTTGATTGATTTGTTTTATCTTTTCATATACAAAAGTGAAGCGGAACCCGGTGACAGGGTAGAAAGGACAACAACGTTAGACCAAGAAAACGATGCTAAGACAATAAAACCAAACGGAACATCAATACCACACACTGTTAATATAAAGCCTGAATCGCATTACGAAATACCCGACAATGTGCGGAAAAGACAAAGCAATCATATCGACCATATACAAGCTCATATTAACGGGAAAGCTGACTATGGAATGGCAAAGAGTATCGATAATAAAAATACTATAGATAATAATGATATAGAACTATCTGATGTAGATATAAAACGTCTACAATTTCGTCGCTCACCAAGTTATACAAATGCAATGTCTACCGACAGTGACGGTAAAGAAGGTAAGGACGGTGGTGGTGGTGGTGGTGGTGGTGGTGGTGGTAGCGGCGGTGTGTTATCCAAACCGCCCCCGAGTTATAGTACGTGTGAAAGTGACGCTAGTCCGAAGAGGGCGTCCTACTCTCAGGCTGTAGAGGATTCTCCCGTTTTATACGAGGGAGAAATTGACTCGCCGAAACAAAACACTAGAACTAGGTTTTATGATGGAAAGTATTATGTGGGAGTTGCAGGTGTTGACGACGACAGTGCTTTGTGATATTCGTAAACATACAAACCTTCAACTTGTATATTCAATTTACAAACAGGTGTACAGTTAACAAAAGTCCATAGTTCGTGAAAGCAAGTAATGTTTCAGGAGAGGGATAAATTCATTCTGATTTATCTACTCAAAATGAGATGAGATGACTTTTGACCAGTTTTCTTCGTCATGTAAAGAAAATGTTATAAGTCCAACATGAAGAGTAGCATTTACATTGTCTTTGGCACTAAAAGGTTTCCAGTTATACCGTCTGTTTAAATTATGTTCTACAGCAAGGTTAACATGAACACATGTACAATCAGAGAAATACGGTGTGAACAGATACATTGGATACGAGGGGAAGGAGTTTATAAATGGCAGCAATGGAACGATTTAATCATGTTGGCTCATCACTAAAGCAGTATTTTTTTGAAATTTGAAAGAAAGCTTTATTTGCATATCCAAATGCACTTTTATATCTACTTTTATCTGACTTAGTGTTAATTATAAATTGTTAGGAATAGTGTGTAGTGATGCATGTCTTAAAGAGCATCCACCGTGAACGTGAAAGACAATCTCAGAATAATGATAGTTAATAATGAGTGTCGGTGTAAGACAGTTTGCGTTGATTCAAACTAAAGGCTTGCATTTAGCCATCCTAGTATTTCGTTTGAAAAACGCTTTAAACATCTGATTTTCCAGAGATAGTAAGCTATATTATTGTACTTAGTATTCGTTGGTAATTTCCAAGATATATCGACACATTGAAGGTGCTGCATTGTGTTCTAGTTTGCATGCTGGGTCTTAGTCTAGTACAGGCCCGTAGCTACGCTGAGGCAGAGACGTTTGGGAATGTTCATAATTTACATATATCGATAACTAATCAAGCATTGACAAAAAGTTCGTGCTTGAAACTGAAATCGTGTCAGGGACATGCACTACAATGAAGGAAATCGCATGAAGAAATCATAAAATATCGGAATGGGGTAGTGGTTGAATGTGCATGCCACCGGAACCCCGCCCCCACCCCCCACCCCTCCCCATAGAGAGGGATTTGCCAAGGATAAATTTCAGGACTAACTACGGGCCTGTAGTTAATAGTAATTACATTTTGGGAGGAAGCGTAGAGTACCTCTGCCTATTGGATTTAACTGTATTTTAATCAAAAGTCGATTACCTAGAATGGTATTACTTATGAGTTTTTCTTAATTGGTAAATTTGATATATATACATGAGTATAATCATTGTACATATTGTAAAAGTACTGCGTGGTTTTGATTATTTGTTGTCTTTAGGTCTATAGTAATACACCCGAACCCCGGAATAAGTTGTTTGACACAATAGGTCAATTCGACATTCAACACCATCGCTCTTGATTTATAAAAAGCAGTCCAAACCATTTCAGTTTTCTCAAGAGCCAATTTGATACCTTTTTACAGTTACTTTAAAGAATTGGTGTTATTAACGAAAATAAAATTAATATAAAAATAAAGTCTCATTGCTTCAGACGTCCGAGATGTAAACGGACAACTCCAAATTGAATTGAATTAAATTAAACCGAATTTAATTTTATAGTCATACCAACAGCTAAGGTCATAGGACGAGTTTTCAGCTTCCAGTGGAACAGTTCTCTGGAAAAAAGAAAATTTGAATGCATCTGTGTTGACATGGGTATACTGGAAGGGATGGGTTGACCTTGTTTGACGTAATGTGATAAAAGGGGAAATATAGTTCTGCTTATTAATGGAGACTTGACCAGTGTGTATTTTATAGAAAAGGGTCAAACTAGCTTGGGTACGTCGGGTTTCTAAAGTTGACCATCCTAATTCCGCTATCATTTCTCCAACATGACTGGTATTGTGTCAGCGCCTACATGACCATCTAGCAGCAGTATGTTGAACTTTTTCAATCTCATATATATGATTTTGTTGATAGGGGTTCCATATGGGTGACGATGTGTACCAATGTTGTATAGGCAACTACTTTTGTTTCTTTTGGAGCTAGTGCCAAGTTACGTCTAAGAAAACCAAGGGTCTTAGTTGCCTTACTAGATATGTTATGAATGTGAGTTCCCCAGTCTAGATCATTTGTTATGGTAACCCCAACAATTTTTGCTGTGAATACACACTCAAGTGCTTGACCACGAAGAGTGTAATCAGAAATAATTACTTGTTTAAGTGGTGCTTAGTTACCCTCATGGAGCTGCATTTTGAAACGTTGAATTTCATTAACCAATCTTTCTCCCAGAGAGCGAGTTTATCAAGGTCTTCCTGTAAGATCTCACAGTCTCGTTTCTAAACAATACACAGTCGTCGGCAAATATTCAGACGTTTGACCTAATATTGTCGGATAGATCGTTGATAAAAAGAAAAAAAGAGGACCGGCCCTAAGATCTCCTTGGCAACTCTAAAAACTGTAGGTCAATGTCAACATAGAGAATCTACTGTGTACAGTTGGAGTATAATGATACAGACGGTTTCACCTCGGGGTTTAATACTTTTATAGAGTTGTATATACTTACTACTTTTAAAAACGCAACTTGTTTTGTTTTCGATTATGTTTAGTCCGCTGTTTTTTTGTTCAAATCAATATTGTAGTTTATGATAGTACACAAGTCTCCTTGTCCCAAAGGTTACCATATGGCGATAAACAGTTGCATACGATATTTGCTCTCCTTCTTTCAGTTAAAACACATTTAACTTTAACATCTTTAACTTCTCTAGAAATCAAAAAATACCAAGTGTTGCGTTTTCAAATGTACAAAAAAAATTATTTTCTCCAATATAAGCCAATATTGAGCCAATAGAATTTGTTTATTTTGCATGAAGCATCACGTTTGTTAAACCAACAATTGTCATTCCCGGGGTCGCATGCCCTTATATAGATGCAGATATATAGGGATAAAAAACTCTGCTTAGAACATATAAATTATATTTAGCAGAAAGCATCTTATTAACACAGAGAGATGCGTTATTTATAACGTCTTTGGGCCCAACAGAACTGGACTTACGTCATAAAAAATGCCAAACTATCAAAAAAAACTGTATTAAATGAGTCAAAATATAAATTTAGCACATCCAATGCAGTATAGGAAGTGTTTGCCTGGGGTGGTCGCAAAATAGTAGACGGTGAAACACTTTCTTTTCTTCTTTGTAAAACAATACATTTTCACTAATTCAGTGTGTCCTGTTTGTTTATATCACATTGTTGACTTATTTATGTTTTATGATTGATCTATTTGGGATATGTTTAAGGTATTGTAATGTTATTACGTTTTTTACTTGTATGATATCAGTATGAATTTAATATCGTATTTTGGCATCTCGGTGTTTATGCAGTCCTTCATAACACACGTTATAATGAACTGAGCTTTCTGTAGAAGTCATTGAGTACCTTCAGGTTAAACTGGGTATCAAAACCCACCTAAGGCCAGCATGTATTTATTGTCCATTGTTTTCAACAGCATTGTGGTAGCACTTTATACGATTAAATAAGCAGGCAGTAAACAGTAAATGCATTTACAATGAATTGAATTACGAATTGATAAAACAAATTTATATGACAATATATGAAATATTGATGAAGACACAAAGTTTAAAGTTCCTATCCCGCCATCAACAGGCACATTTTATAACAGATGGACACCATTTCTAAACATACTGGCGACGAGGTATATATAGATATATATAACTTAGATATTTCGGGAATCCAAATTCTATAGACACAATATAAACAGCTTTAACCAGCGAGGTCAAACCCCAAAAGCTGAGGGTCAAATTAAGAATTACCAACTCATGAATCATTCTACGTATATTCAATCACGGGTATAATAAAAACCCTTGAATAAACTTATACTTTTAATCGGCACGCATACGTTATTGTATGACCAGAACACTTTGATAGCGTTTTGATAAACGGTTTTGTAGTGTAATTGTGCTGTTATTTGGCGGGTTAGCGTCTTTAATACGACATAATTTTATAAATAATGAATGACATAAGTTTATAGTGGTACATGCATACTGCTGAGTTCAATCATCCTTATTTGTGTCATGAAGTGTTGTGCCCCTGTTTTCCATCCAAGTGCTGTTACATAACTTTATCACATACACTTTCTATCAATTAGGGTTGAGAACTGGACCTTTGATCAGCATGCACAAATTCCAGTTTTTCCAAAAGCAGTACAATAAACAGCTATTTAAATGAAACGTATCATAACCAGCTCTGATGTAGGAATAGGAATATACAAAAGAATTTAGTCAAACCCATTAGAAGCTGATTCGTCAGTATTCATCAGCAGTTTGTTAAATTAGAGAAAGTGTCGAGATTCTTACAGATGGCGGGAGGTATACAGTTCTACCCAGGCAAAAATGTTGATGGCCAGCTTCCACCACGAGAAACTCGAGCGTCATATATAGCTTAAAATATGCTGAAAATGAGGTAAAACCCAATTCGACCGTCTTGATTTGTAAATATCCAGTACGCTATTGAGTTTGAGTCTATATGCAGTTTAGAATGAAAACAAGTAACAGAATATTTATGAACAAAGCAAAACATATCTATATGTTAAAAAAAGAGTATGAAAGGAGAACTTTGGAAATCGCCGAACATGTTAAAGACAAACAAAAAATATGGCAGTCTCGGTTTGATGAAGACTGTTCATGAACGTTAGTGAAAAGTGCTTTCTACCGTTCATGCCCTTTAGCCCCGGGTTGAGCAGGAGCAGAACTCATATTTTAAATGTCAGTAGTACAGAAATTTGAGCCATCCCGACGATGGTATGCATATGACGGTGGACATGGAACCTTCAATGAGGTATGTTCACACAATCCCATGGCCAGCGGCGTATGGTCCCAGTAAACCACGAACATAATAAACATAATAACGAGCATTTAAGTTAAAATGAAATAAATGACAAAAGTTCATGATTATGATTGTTTAGCGGGATCGACAATAAGACGCTGTCTTTAATTTAGTTTTATTATGTTTGTACATTTGTGTGAAATAAAATTAAATGCAAGTATAATGTGTTCGAATACTGAATATATGTACGTATGTCTGAGTAATTGATAAGGAAATGTACTGACAGTATGGAGTTAAAAAATATATATTAAAACTATATAACATGATTGGTTGTTCTTTTTTTCCTTTGCTCTCCTGTCTGAGAACGTTTAATGTGGTAGACGTGCTTGTTTTGCTAATGGTGTATTAAACCCTTTTGCCGCCATATTCTAAATGTCGTCTGCTAAAATGTGAATTCAAAACTTCCGGTAATATTTTATATAAAGTGTTATGAAAACATTCTTACCGAGGGACGAACTGTGTAAACTATAATCAGCCTGAACAGTATGTTCGGGTTGATCTGTGTTTACACTGGCCTAATATTCATCAAACTTTTGAGTACAAGAATCGGACTCGACTCAAAATCGCAAATTGTTCAATTCCAAATAAAAACAACTTTACAAGCAAATTACTATATTTACTTACAGAAACGAGTAATTTTAAAGGTAATTTAACAGAAAATGTCTGAAAATCACAATTCTTACTCATACTTTTGGGTTGATATGGTTTGCTAAAAAAAATAGATTTTGTGTTTGAGTCTGATTCTTGTGCTCAAAGAATTGATGAATTTAGGCCCTGGTGGTAAAAATCGAGAAAGGGTTGTTAGTAAGAGGATGCCTAGAGATGAATAGTAAATGTAGCTGCTTGATGGTAAACACCTCTTTTATTAATTTCCCTATACAATAATCCAACCATTGTAAGTGTGATTCCTTGCCAGATGGCTGGACCGGACACAAACATTGTATGATCTCTAATTTGGTATGCGACACACCGTATACTGATGATACCTGCAGTAATCACGTGGTATTCCATATAACGGTCTATAAGTCATTGGCCAGATATGACAATTGCACAATCTTGACTCATGGCATTGGCTTTAATTATACGACTCCATATTTGGTGCGAGACAACCATTTATATAATCGAAGTACTGAAAGTACTGAGAATGCAAGGTTTAATAGGAAACTTAAAGACTGTATGAATATTTGCACGATTGCTGGACATTTAAAATTTCCATAAATTTGATATAGTTTTAGCCAAATTGGCGATCTTGGGCGACCTACAAAAACCTTACAGGGTCGATCCATTCCAAATATATAATATTGTGATCAATTGTCATTAAACTGTTTCAAATCTAGACTAGAATATTATTTTATGAAATTGCTGATGGATAGACAGATTTGTGTTGTATGGCCTAGCTGTCACTCAAGATGACCTCCCTGTCTAAATTTATGTCATTTACAGAGTGGCGTGTATTAAGTATTCTTCCGGGAACAAGATGCACAAGAGGGCCTGTCTGTATCAATCTACTGGCTTGAATAGTCAAAGGTCTACTGGAAAACAATTTTTTAAAAAATCAAAGGCCAGATAACTCTGATGTGTCTATTCTGATGCAACTGATTTTGAACTAGTCCAAGTTCAGTGGCGTAACCTAGAAAACGCCTTCTGCTGCAGGGACAAATAACCTAACAAGAGGCACTACCCGTTGATTTAACTTCCTAATGTCTATCCCACACATTGAAATAAACTTTACAGTAGACTTTACTAAAAATAAAAATACAAATGTATAGTTGGAAGAAAGAATTGAAATTGACTATAAGTAAATACAAGGGTAAAAATCAACATCAACATTTTGCTATGCTCCGGCAGGTCATGTCATCACTGGTAATTTTGGCAGTGTAGATAAAAATGTTCAGTATTTATTTTCTAAAGGTTACCTTCAGTTATTGACTTTAATGCATGTCGTGCTCAGATCGCCCAATCAATTGAGGAATTAAGTATAAAATTGTGTCGTACCGAACATGCACGACTATATTGCCGTGCATTTCTTGCGAAACATCTTCTTCAATTACCATATTTGTGTCTAGAAATTCGGTAGATATCTATGTCTATCGTTGTGAAATTCACATGATAAATGTAAAGGTCTGAATATAGAAAAGGCATATTTCCCCTCCCACCCCACCCCCACCCCACATAATTTGCATATGCCAGAAGGGATTTCTCAAACATGCGTAGGTCGTCGATGCCCACATTCTGGAAATAGCCGCTTTGGTCAGTTGATTTTTGAAAAATAGATTTAAAAACAAAAACAAAATTCTGCTTAATGGTGAACACATACCCCAATTCCGGTGTAAGGAAAAAATGTCATGAAGTAATACTGACCTCCCGGTCATTTTATATATAAGTAAAATGACCCCTCTGCTGTAAAATGTTGACTCCTTATGTAGTATTTAATACAGTAAAATAGTAGAATAGTAGTAGAATTACCTCTGGGGTGGGGTCAATATCTTTATTTCAATTGTCTATATTGCATCCATGTTCAAGTATTAGTCCGTGTGCCCGTTTGCCCATCCATGATTTAACGGCAATTTTTTACTTGCGCAAGAGATTTGCTATATGCCCTAGTGATCAATAATTACCTGTGTGTACCAGTTGTATTCGTATTTTAGGCTAAATATTTGGTTAAGATTGCTCAAGATATGTGGCCTCTCTCTTGTAAACAAGATGGAAAACTGTATTTGTTGCTAATTCGGGGGCCATAACATATAAATATTCGTCCGAATGGTTTTCCGACAATTTATTATTTGCGCAAGTTTTATTTTCTTCCACATTATTACCAAAACCACGATAGTGCTGGTTATTTTGAGGGTATTTACAACAATCACGAAGCAATATAAAATATAACATTTATTGTTTGCACAAATAACCAATGTGGAATATTTATTATTTGCGCAGCGCGATTTATAAAATGCTCAGATTTGTTATTTGCCCGTAACATAGACAATTTACATTATTACCTAATATATGCGGGACATTAATGAGACATTTTAAAAATAGAATATACACAATCAAAAATATAACGCTTTTATTGTTGCCGCTGTGGATCGCTGATACTTTCATATGTATTCTTCCCCTCTCTCTGGGGCGGCTCTAAATAACCTATACTGCGTTGATGAGCCGTTAAACAACATGCAATTCAATTCAATTCATCTTTCTTTGTACAGGTTGTTGAATGATTTTAGTTTCGAATCCGGTAGTTGATAAAAAAATAAATGAATGACTGGTACAGTGCACTGGGTAGTAAAGGATCACTATGGTTCACAGCGTAAATTTAAAACTAAAGGAAACTTTCAAGACAGTTTCGTACTAGATTCTGCTCAATCAGCAAAATGCTAATCAAAATTATTACGAACTTATGCTTTATACTTGTGTTATTTAACTATTGTTGAAAATCTGCCATGTTGACTGTTTACGGAATCAATGTTCCTAAAAGTTTAAAACTCCAAATCATGGATCTTTTGATGATCAGGCCTGAGCATTTTATACCAAAGTATATTAAAACAACATCTGTCCACTTTTTATTTCATTTTAACTGTATTGTTGTTTCATTTAAAAAAACTCACATCCTTCAGGCAGTAACGGATCGATTTCTTGATAGATGCTACACTAAGTGGGTAATTACTCAAGGAAATGTGTGCCGAATCTTTGCACTGATGCATAGTTGTATGCGTATGGCCTGATATAATCAATTCTTCAAATATGGAATGTTTCATAAAAAACAAATGCATACGAGCTGGATAAATGAAATGTTTAACATAAACTGATCGGCTACTGTATTTTGATACTTGACATATCAAAATAATGTTAGAAAATCAACTTAACGATATCTAGGCATGTTTTCAATTTTCTATACAATTCTCGAGATACAGAAAAGTTATTTGGTAAATGGACCTTACATTATGTGGCATTTAGAAAATTATTATTTTCGCATTGATTTGACTAGTCCCACACCTAGCGAACTCCGTCACTAGAGCGAATGATAAGTTATGAGTTTAAGCTGTATGTAACTAGATTGAATGATTGTTGTGAATCATTGACATCAAATCATTCCATCTAGTGACATACAGCTTAAACTCAAAACGTATCATTCGTTATGAGTTTAAGCCGTATGTAACTAGATGGAATGATTGCTGTGAATCATTGACAACAAATCATTCCATCTAGTGACATACAGCTTAAACTCATAACTTATCATTCACTCTAGTGACGGAGTTCCCTAGGTGTGAGTACCCCGTGTCTCCGACCTGAACTTATAGTATGCCTCCGCACTGTTGCTGCGTATCGGCTGGTAGTTTTTAACAGGGGCCTTTTAATCAGCTGTCTTACAAGTATGTACATTGTAAAAGTTAAATAACGACTATGTACATGTAATGAAAATACCCTACACTACCACTCTATTATTCCTTATTGTTATACATTCTTAAAAAGTATCATCTTTAATAAGATATAACGAGTATTGTATTGGTGTTCTATTTTTATATGTGCAAGTAAGACAGATATGCGAAATCTTCACCATAAAGAAACCGAAAGGGAGGGAGCGTAGCGACCGACCGCGGTTTCTTAGTGGTGAAGATTTCTCTTCATATACTCTATCCGGCTTAGTGTTACGATAGCTTGTATTGATAGTCTCTATATAGGTCACACTCTAAACCATGAAGAGCGCTGGTAGTAAAATCTTCATGAATAAATGGTGCACGTATTTGAAATTCTGAGCCATATGATTGGTTTGAAAAGTAGAGTAAACACTAAGTACAAAACTAGCACCTTTGGCTGTTTCAATTTGTTTTGTTTTGACAAAATACGCACAACTGTCTTACCTGCACAAAGAGTATTTGTTGTGTGTGTGATAGGGTCTGAATAGGTCGATACTATCCTACACTTCATAAAAGGTGTGCTATGTTGGCAAAAAAAAAGGAAAAAAAGAGAAAGAAATCTGTGCACATCTTTGTACTAATACTCACACAAGCTATGTACAGGATAAAGGCTACTGTATCACACACACAACAAATACTCTTTGTAGGCAAGTCTATAACTTTACATATGCAATTAATATATATATATACAGTTTTCATGATTTCTTAAGACTTTGTTTCATTAAATCATTGACGCTGTACTGCAGTTTACTTGAACGAAACAAAGCTACGAACAATGGACTTACGATATAAGATCTACGATTTATATTTAAAACAATTTCAAAAATTATTGGTGACATGTACTGTGATGGTATCATTTATGATACGTTTTGGAGAACAGAGTCAGCCTGCATACTTAGCAATGCGATTTATAGACATATTAATTGATGTACGTGTTTGACAAAATCATAATGTTGATTTATACGTATTTTTTGCATATGTTTGTAGGTATTTACATATACATATATGTGCATATGTGTGCATGTAGGTATATGTATGTATGTGTATTATGTATGTTGAATATACGTGTGTGTGTAATGAATTTACACTTACTTGTATATTTGTTATGTGTATGTATATATGCACAGGTATATGTATGTGTATATGTATATGTATATGTATATGTATATGTATATGTATACGTATATAGTACTATTATTATTACTTATTGCCTTGTATGTCGATAAGATTATACGATTATTTTGATATTGATTATCTATAATCATGTTGCACACAATTTACGGTCTTAAAAATCGATATATTTTTTACTACGTTTACCGTTTGCCTGTCAAATGATTAAATCCGATAATAAAGAGATCGTGCATTTTACTTCGATTAATGCACAGGGACTTCGTGACATTAATAAACGTGCTAGACTGCGACAATGGGCGGCGCAACAAAAGACACATATACTTTTATACAAGAAACTCACTTCACGAGGGATTTAGAAAACAATCTCCGAACTGAATTTAGCGAGTACGACTTATATAATGCGTTTGGTAGCAATTATAGCAGAGGTTGTTCCATTCTTGTTAAACATAAATTGCTTTGTGATATAATAGACATGCACACCGATACCAAAGGTAGATATATTCTTATTAATTTAGAAATAGAAAAAAATGTATACACACTATTAAATATTTACGCACCAAACGAACTGCATGAACGAAATATATTTTTTAAAGTCATAGATAAATTAATTCAAGAACATTCTTTAGGAATAAAAATAATAGGGGGCGACATGAATGACACGTTATCGCTTCAAGATAGAATATCCAGACAGACTCACATTAATAGAAAAGCAGTAACGAGTTTATCTAAATTAATTAAAAATCACAAATTAATGGATATTTGGCGGGATTTTAATAAAAATAAGACACAATTCACTTGGAAAAGAAGAAATGGTTTTGAGAAGAGTAGGATAGACTTTTGGTTAACAGATGAAAATTTACGTCCCTCGGTTAGTAGTACAGATATTAGACCAGCACTAATTAAAAGTACCGATCATTTGGCAATTTCATTAAAAATAATAAATTCCTCTAATAGGGGACCCGGTTATTGCAAAATGAACAATTCCTATTTATCAGACATGCTTTATATTCAAGTAATAAATGAAACCCTAGATAGCTGTATAACGGAATTGAAACAAAATAATGTTAGAGATCAACTAATATGGGAATTGTGTAAAATTGAAATTAAAGATAAATCAATAAATTATGCGAAACAAAAAGCAAGAGATAGACGAACATACCTAAAACAACAAGAAGATAAGCTTATACAAATAAATAAATTGCTAGATAACACATATGATAATGACGAGCTCACAACTTTGAAAGGTATAATAGAAGCTGAGATAGAAGGAATATATGTATTTCGAGCAAAGGGAGCTCAAATAAGGTCAAGAATAGATTATTTAGAAAAAGGTGAAAAAAATAATAAATATTTTTTAGGTTTAGAAAAATCGCGACAAACAAGGA
Organism: Cyrtodaria siliqua; assembly: GCA_037043455.1. NCBI lineage: Eukaryota > Metazoa > Mollusca > Bivalvia > Adapedonta > Hiatellidae > Cyrtodaria > Cyrtodaria siliqua. The sequence continues at coordinate 28,493 of JAWPHD010003665.1, forward strand.
AAGTTATGCATTCATTAACAGTAAATGGAAATAAAATAACGGAGAATAAGAAAATATTAAACGAAGAATTTAAATTCTACCAAACACTGTACACTTCAGAAAATATTAATGTTGACGAAGTCAAAACGTATTTGAATAAATCTACAATAGATAAAAAGCTTAATGATAGTGATGCATCGCTTTGTGATGGGGAACTAACATTTAATGAATGTGAAACAGCTGTTATGGAAATGAAATGTAATAAAAGCCCAGGACTCGACGGATTAACAGTCGAATTCTATCAGGCGTTTTGGAACAAAATAGGAAACATAATTCTCCTATCACTAAATGAGGGATATAGAAATGGCGAATTATCTAGGAGTCAAACACAAGGTGTTCTTTCTTTACTCTTCAAAAAGGGCGATCCAGATAATATAGAAAATTGGCGTCCAATAACGCTACTTAATGTAGATTATAAAATTGCGACACGAGTTTTAGCAAAACGCTTGCAGAAAGTGCTACCGAAAATAATACATATGGATCAACAAGGGTATATTAAAAATAGATTTATAGGATATAACATTAGACAGATCCAAGATATAATAGACTATACAGAGAGACTTAATATTGAGGGTGTTATCCTGTTTTTAGATTTTAGAAAAGTATTTGACACAGTTGAATGGAATTTTTTGTTTTTAGTACTTGAAAGATTTGGTTTTAATGCATCCTTTATCAATTGGATAAAAACCTTGTATAATAAAAGTGACGCATGCGTTATTAATAACGGATGGAAATCTGACTTCTTTAAACTCAACAGAGGTATACGACAAGGATGTCCAATATCCGCCCTACTTTTTATACTTGTTGCTGAAATCATGGCCTTAAACATAAGAAACGATCAATAGTTAAAGGGTATAAAAGTAAAAACATCTAATGGAATAAAATCAATCAAAATTACCCAACTTGCTGATGACACGACATTGTTTTTAAACTCAAAGAATGAAATATTGATTGCTCTCCATCTAATAGAAGAATTCGGAAAACATTCGGGGTTGATCTTAAATCGTAATAAAACAGAAGGGCTTTGGATTGGGAAACTAAAATTATGTAAAGATAAGGTTGGACATATTAATTGGCCAGAAACGCCAATAAAAGCACTAGGTATTTATTTTGGACATGATAAACAAAAATGCAATGAACTGAATTGGAACACTAAATTAGAAAATTGCGAAAATACTATTAAAAATTGGCAAAAAAGAAAATTAACCTTCTTTGGAAAAATTCATATAATTAAAACACTTTTGTTGCCGAAGTTTGTATATCTTGTTCAGTCATTGGTAATGCCGCAAGATATTTTAAATAAATTAAATTCAATGATTTTTTCATTCCTTTGGAGTGGAAAACGCGAAAAAATAAAAAGGACTACATTAATAGGTGACAAATTAAGCGGCGGTATTGAAATGTGCGATCCTGCATCTTTCTTTATATCACTTAAAACAAAATGGGTTAAGTCTTTAACAGATAATGAGGAAGCTAACTGGAAGGTTTTACCAAGATATTTTCTGGATACCTTTGGTGAAAATTATTTGATTTTTCATATGAATATAGATAATATTAAAATGATCCCGAATTACCAGACTATACCGGACTTTTATGTCGATTTGATCAAAAGTTGGATACACGTAAGCCAAACAACTTACATGAAATTTGATAATTTTGAAGTCATAAGAAGAAAATAATTTGGGGAAACAAAGAACTGAAAACAAATGGCAAAGGTCTGATTTTCAAAAACTGGATTAAATCAGGTCTGATTTTCATAAATGATATAATAAATGAAAACGGTGAAATAGCAGAAACTCATATACTAGATAAACTGGCCGATACATCAAACTGGATATCTCAAATAAATACAGTCAAACATGTAATTCCAAAGGCATGGAAAAAAATATTAAAATTGGAGCATTCAAAAATGACTCGTGTTAAAACAGAACTTAAACTACAGATTTATTTCGCAAAAGGAAAAGCAGTAGACCTGAAAGCAACAGATAATAAGAAAATGTATAAATGCTTAGTAAATAAAAAGTTCTCTAAACCATATGTTCATACTTATTGGAATACATACTTTACTACTACATTCATCTGGGAACATGTGTATAAACATATTCACACGTTAAAAGATAACCGAATTAAGCAGTTTAAGTATAAACTAATACACCGAATTGTTCCTTCTATGGAAATGCAATATATATGGAAGATCAGCGCAAATCCATTTTGTCGAGTATGTGGTGAAACGGAAACATATAAGCACTTTTTCATAGACTGTAAAGAAGTTGAACCTTTTTGGGAAAAGATAACATATTTGTTCAAAAAATGTGGCATCTCGTCGACAATGAAAACGCTTAAAAATATTGTAATCGGATATAAAATAAACTCTAATGAATATTATGACGTAAACGAGATTTTAGCACTTGTTGGCTTCTGCATATTTAAATCATATTTTATAAGCGAGTGTAGAACAAACCGTGTGGATATATTTGCCTTGTTTAAATACGAATACTCTATTTTATTCCGTTATATAAAGGAGTGCTGCAAATCATTCAACACACGAATAGTACAATTGTTTTACAAGTTTTGATTGATATCTAATTCGTTTATACGACATAACTATACTTAATGTAAGTGATCAGAAAGTGATATGTAATGCATATATTATATACAAATGTTTATATGTGTAATACTGTTATTATTGTTGTAAATATCAATAAAGTTTTATAAAAAAAAAAGAAAAAAAGACGCTGTACCAGACCCACACATATAGTATACATACTTTTGAAATTATATAGCAGATGAGTACATAAGATGTATTTTCAGTAACGTTTTAAATGAACTTAACGATTTGGAAAGCCGTATTTTATGAGGAAGTTTATTCCAATCCTGTGGACCGCATATTGAATCTTGGAACGCGCAATGTATCATTTGAAAATCCCGCCATGTATGGAAATGATATGGTGCGGACACTAAATGGACATTATTATATGCATCTAAGAAGTATATGACATTTATGATGACCTTTATGACCTTGACCTTGATGATACAGAATAGGTTGTGATACAGATCCCGTTGTTGGGTTCTGCACGTCAGTATATGTGCCCATTTATTTCAAAATCCGTCCTTGCATGCCCCCTCCCCTCCTGCCACCATGAAAAAATGGCAAATTTGCTTGTTGCGGCATGCAAAACAAGTTAAAACCACCAGGAACAACTGATCGAAACAGCTTCCAATCAGTTCCGAGCTGGGATGGCACTGTGCTACCATGCCCTACCAACAAGTGGCAATAAGAAGTTTCTGGATAATAAACCTCAAAAACTGCTACTCATGTTTCAAACCCGAAGGGTAACGTTCCAACATTATTACAAAAACAAGGTCAAGTATCTTAGGGGTGTCGAAGTACTTATCCAACTCCTTCAAAAAATAATTAATGCGATCAAACAAAGTCGGAAGGAACAGGGCAATCCTCATCTCTATACATATCACGCTCCATCATAGAATATTTTATTTTCCTGCACGCGCATATTTCACATTTCAAATCGAGAAGTTTTTCCCTATTTTCATCAAGTTTTTTAAGATAATAATTCATTTCTGACAGTAATCATTTTCGTTTATCAATTCGACTTTTTTAATATCTAGAAAATCAACACGAATCACATCATATTCTACTTGACCTAGCTTACATAATAGCAATATTTTTCGATATTTATTTTTAACTCTTTAGGTTTTTTGCATACCTTTTCTACACATTTTTGTTCCATTAATGATATAGTAAATATATCATATTTTCATATCTTTAACGCGTTTTATGTCTTGAATGTCCTTGACCGGTACCCAACTATTAAAATCATCATTATAGATCTTCCACTTAACCAATAAATACTGATAAAGGTGATCCTTTGAGAGCAACAAACACAATTAAGAGAATAAAGCAGCAGACTCGGGTTTATTGAGTCTGTTCATGAGAAGTAATGAAAGAAGCAACACTTCTCACGCCCCCTAGCACCGACTTAAGCGGTATTCTACTTCAAAGCCACATATATTGGGCTCGTTGGTCCCAAAGGACCAGTAAAAAATAACAAGCTTGTTTCTATTTATAATCACATCGTATAACTTTTTCAATTCTAAATACTTTTTTGATCAGCTATTCGTAAAAGCTCCAGTCAATATTTTGGTTGTTTAAATCTTTTATTTTGTATATTATAGGATTTGCATGTTGTATTTCATCAATAACAAACATTTCTTCCGTCCAGTTTGTTATACACTCTTTTTCAAACGTTCTTTTATATTTACTGATTCTAACCATGTCTCCTATTATAAACTTATGCAAATATTTATTTTCATCTTTCCATATAAGTTGAAATACACCTCTCCTTTATCCGTTTCCTCACTTGCTTCAATCGGTGTCATTTTAATACTACGATGTTTTGTATTATTATACTTATCAACCATTGCCTGCAACACGTCTAAATATGTATTTCTATTGTTTGCTCTAAAATATTTCCACATCCTCTCTTTTAATTTTCGGTTAAACCGTTCAATTACTACATCTTTTCCGTAATTAAACGTACGATACATTTCAATATTATTATTATCAAGAACTTGCTTGAATGTTTTATTGAAAAAGTCTACACCCTGATCAACCCACAGAAACTTACATTGTCTCCCTGCGCTTATAATCTTTTGGAAAACTTTAGTAAGTTCTAAACCAGTTTTATTTTGAACGGGCATATCCCAAGCAAATTTACTAAATACATCAATAACAGTAAGAAAGTATTTAATACCTTTGTTATACTTCATCAGCTTCAACTTATCAGTCCATCTCAATGCCTTTTCTTGTGTTTTGATGCTCCAAGTTCAAGTTTGTATTTAGTACTAATAACCGGATTGACTATCCAATTCTTAGCAATTTTTTCTCCAAGTGATCTGGACTCACTAGTTTTTAAACCAGTCAGCTAGTTTTTATCACACATTGATTTATTACTAGGATTTTCTTTAGAAATAGCATCTAATTCATTTGATGGTTCTCCACTATCAGGCGGATTACCAGGACCGCAATATTTATAACCAGGAATGGTTAACCCCTATTTAGGCAACAGAGGGAGTAATGCTTTATTAATATCACTACTTCCACCTTGTGTATTTTTAACAAACTGTGTTTTAGTAATACCACAACAAGCACATGTTGCTTTTAAAATTCTTCATAACCGAAACTAATTTATCAGCAGCCATTTTTCCTACTTCATCTCCAAGTTTTTTAGAACCACTCTCTATGATTTGTTTTCCAGCAGTTTCTAATGTTTTCTTGCCTGCTGTTTTTACAGATTCACTAAATATTGTTTAACCAACCTATGGAACAATATCAAATATACCAGTTCCAGTTAATCTATCAACGTAAACTTTTTTTAAACGTGCCATATATAATTTATATTACATTAAATTATTAAAAATATGCAAAATATCAGCCGGTGAACATGAAAAATTATTTTCTAAATATTTTAATTAATCTAATTATTATTATAATGAAAGACATTAAAAGCAAGAATAATTAATTAGTTACTAGACTCGACAAGCAGCAGCATACAGACTTTTTTATAAATTATTTGGTAGGATTAACAAAGGGTTACAGGTTACAAATGGAATAATTGGTTGTACTGCGGTATTGGCATTGGTTCCAGCAATTCCTGTTTTTATAGCTGTTGTTGGAGCAGTTCCCCAATAATCGCAGTTCTGATGATCGAGTAAAACCAGAAAAGCAAAGAAAATATTTTGTTCAAAACTCACTACATACATTTTAAACAACTTCTTTCGTATGCTGAAACAGCTGCAGGATAAGACGAGAAAGTAATCACATGGTTTATTCTCTTGTTGCTCTGGCTTCTGACAAGTCACTGAGTACCTTCATTGTGGCTTTCTATGCGCTTTTTTTGTATTAATTTACACGAGCATATTCGTGTTTTACTTATATTGTCTATTGATGCTGCCTTGTTGGTTAGAGATTAGATCAAAGCGGCGATTTCTTTATTTACACTGTCCTGTTTTAATAGGATGGCAGTAGGGTAAGTGTGAGTTTTGGTGCACCCTAGAACCGGTTTAAACCCCTCAGTGGCCTATTTTGCCACTGACCGTTCCAAGGCGGTAGCTCTATTGTCAACCCTTTTGTGTTTGTGATGTTCTTTGTATTTATTATTACTTTTGCCTTCTTGTTTGTCTGTTTGCGTGTTTGTTTCTGTGTTTTGTGGTTGGCTTCCGTCTTGAATGCTACTTTCCCTGTCCGATCTTTTTATATTTCTTTCACTAAATTACGGCAAATCCAACAAAACGATAATTTTACTGAATCCTTGGAGAGATACATAAAACGGTACAATTTAAATGGATATGCTAATTCAGAATAATTATGTTTATGCCCCGGCATTCGAGAATACCGAAACGGGCATTAAATGCTACCCCTGTCCGTCCGTCCGTGCGTCCGTCCGACAAATTGGTTTCCGCTCAATAACTTTTGAAACGATCCATGTTTTGAATTCATATTTGGTGTGTCACTTTGTAATTATAAAATACAGGTCAAGTTCGATTTCGGTCAACGTTGCTCATTTTATGCAGGAATTGTGGCCCCTTTTCGACTTAATTTTCTGCATCAAATTGGTTTCCGCTCAATAACTTTTGAAAGGGTCCATGTTTGTAATTAATATTTGGTGTGTAGCTGTGTAATTATAAAATACAGGTCAAGTTCGATTTCGGTCAACGTTGCTTATTTTATGCAGGAGTTGTGGCCCCTTTTCGACTTAATTTTCTGCAACAAATTGGTTTCCGCTCAATAACTTTTGAAAGGGTCACGATTGTAATTAATATTTGGTGGGTAGCTGTGTAATTATAAAATACATGCCAAGTTCGATTTAGGTCAACATCGCTCAATTTCTGAAGGAGTTATGGCCCCTTTTCCGCTGAATAACTTTTGAAACGGTCCATGTTTTGAATTCATATTTGGTGTGTCAATTTGTAGTTATAAAATACAGGTCAAGTTCGATTTCGATCAACGTTGGTCATTTTATGCAGGAGTTATGACCCCTTTTCGACTTAATTTTCTGCGACAAATTGGTTTCCGCTCAATAACTTTTGAAAGGGTAAATGTTTTGAAAATGTCTAACTAAATATTGCCATGCAATCTCAACACTTACTTGACAGTCTTATACAGTCTAATACAAAAACAAGAAATCCATGTATTAAAACCGTCTCGCCTACAGTGCTTTGAGTCATTATACATCAATAACAAGTGACAAACGCAAAACTTGTAAAACGTTAATTTCCCTTTACTTGAAAGGTGGAGGTCACATACGCAAATGCACTGGCATATTGTGATGTACTACCAAAGATACAACAATAACCAAATATTGAAAATGCATACACCTGCTGAGAAAGTGACTTAAACGCAAAACTTGCATGTTGACGCCTTCGTCAACGCCCAAAAAGCAACACCTCTGTCTCTTCTTTGACAAAATACAAAGTGACAATTCTCTGAAATGTGATTAATGTCCCAGTGACAATGCTCTTATATATGATGTTATGTGCCGTCACAGTTCTCTGAAATATGATGTAATGTGACAGTGAGTGCTCTTATTTATGATATTATGTGCCGCAATAGTTCTCTGAAATGTGATGGGACAGTGAGTTATCTTATATATCTGATGTGATATGCCAGTGACAGTGCTCTGACATGTGATAGGGCAGTGAGTTATCTTATATATCTGATGTGATATGCCAGTGATAGTCTTCTCAAATGTGATGGTGAAGGTGCTCTGAAATATGATGGGACAGTGAGTTATCTTATATATGTAAAATAATATAATTATTGTTTGACGCCTACATTACATTACGTCAATAGTTTATCTCTGGAACTCGGCAGCACCAATTCGTATACTCCAGTAAATTATACTGAGATGATGTTGTTTCCGCGCATATAATATGAACTGGATTCCTAAATTACATAAAAATCCGTATAAGGCCCGCTTTAATTCGAATTCTAGTGCCTGCGCCACAACAAACATCTCCAAACTTTTAACTTCTTGACTTACTGCCGTTAAAGACCACGTTAAACTATATTGTGGTAAAACTTATGAAAACTCTGGGATTATTTATTTTGGTCTATAAAAAATTCAGGAGATGTCCTTGATAAAATTTTCAATAAACGTCAAGTTTCATCAATAAGCACTTATGACTTCTCTACACTATATACTACCTTACCACATCACCTTATTAAAGACAAGCTTATTGCGCTCATTCAAAAAACATTCGCTAGGGAAAATACTACATTTTTGGCCTGTAATAATATTAAAGCGTTTTTTACTAACTGCAGTTTAGATAATTACACTATTACTAACGGCAGTTTAGATAATTACACTATGTGGACTTGTCATGAAGTTTGTGAAGCACTCATTTTCCTATTAAACAATATTTTCGTCAGGTATGGAACCACCGTTTATAGACAAATTGTTGGTATCCCTATGGGTACGAACTGTGCACCACTTCTCGCAGATTTGTTTTCATATGCTATGAAAGAGATGTCATGTTGAGTCTTTCACCAGATACCCAGGCAGATGTTATGGAAGCCTTTAATGACACCTCTGGATGGCACATTGAACCTTGACAACCATTTTTTCCAATTATGGATAATAATATTTATCCCAAAGAACTTCAGCTTAACAAGGCTAATATTTCTGATAATAACGCTTCTTTTCTTGATTTAGATCTCTCAATTGAAAATGGTGAATTATTAGCAAAATCTATGACAAGAGAGATGATTTTAATTTTGACATTGTTAATTATTCCCTCTTAGATGGGGATGTTCCCCGATCAACTTCGTATGGGGTCTATGTGTCTCAACTTATTCGTTTTTCAAGAGCTTGTACTCGAGTTGAGGACTTTACTATTCGTATTCTTTGTATAACTTAAAAGCTACTCCATCAGGGTTACCGTTACAATAAACTTCATAAAACCTTTGCAAAATTTTGTTATCGTAACCCTGATCTTCTTTCCACATATAAAAGCAATTTAAGGACTCTTCTGCGACAAGGACTATCTATGGTGATGTGATTTACAAACTTGGTCATGATCACTTTCATACTATCTTTGTTAAACTTGTTAAAAGGTTTATCAAAAGAGGTTATGACCCTATCATTTTGTAACGTACTGCATGCTTGGTGGTGGACCCTTTTACAGTTCGCCACTACGTTTTCCTTTTTAATTGTACGATGACCGGACAGGTTGTGGACCCTATGATGACGCCAACCTAAAGCCTATTAGGACGGTGACGTTTGATATTTGTTCGCGGTCTTGTCTTGTCGTGCCCTCAATGGTTTATTATCTTATTGCTCTGGCTTCTGCCAAGTCATCGAGTACCTTCATAGGGGCTTTCTAGGTTTTTGTTTATTTCTGTATTTATATATACACGAGCATCTAGGTGTTTTACTTATATTGCCTTTTAACGCTGCCTAGTTGGTTAGAGAATAGTTCATGGCGGGTATTTCTTTATTTACACTGTCCCGTTTAATTGGGATGACAATATGGTAAGTATGAGGTTTGGTGCACCATAGAACCTGTTTAAACCCCCAGTGGCCTTTTTGGCCACTGACCGTCCCAAGGCGGAAGCCCTATTGTCAACCCTTTTGTGTTTGTGATGTCGTTTGCATTTTGTATTACTTTTGCATTCTCGTTTGTCTGTTTGCGTGTTTGTTTTTGTGTTTTGTGGTTGACTGTCGTCATTGAATGCTACTTTCCCTGTCCGATTTTTATATCTTTCTTTTTTTTCATATACAAATTTATTGTTTTTGCATATACTGACGTTGAACACATATAATTGCATTGTATATCTATTATTTTATCCATTCACCACTGCTTCTCCCACTTGTACCTTATATTTCTTTGGCGAATTCATAGTTCTAGTAACTTATACCGGGGGCATCCGTGTCCTATGGACACATTTCTAGTTTCAATCTGTTTCCACATTTCATCGTACTTGTCCATTGTGGCTTTTTTTTTTAATGGGTTTTGTTTTTATTTGTATTTTTAGCATATCAAACAATTTTCGAAAATGTAATCAGATTTAATTAGTCTTTGTTTGGCCTTTTATTTTAGTTAAAATATTTACAATTTTATAAAACAAATCCTCACATCTCTGTTTCTCCGTAGGGGATAATTATATTTTTTAAAAGTTTTTCTAGATGGTATTTTCTGATAAACGCTCTTCTTGCGAACGCCCACATAATCTGTAATAATATCATATCCATTGTGAGTTCCGCAATTAAAACAAATACGTTCCCCATCAAAAACAAAGCCTACCCCCAACACAATTTTTACAATGTGTCTTTTTGTTGACCATGTAAAATAAAAAACAATCGATGCAAATTTCAAAAGAATCGAAAACATCCAAAACTGTTTTACAATATTTGCAATTCATTATAATATCATATGATTTTATTATTTTAAATAATGGCTTAAAAAATAAATATCTATGTAATATTATAATGGAACATATAGAAAAAGAAATCGAAAACTTTAAAAAAAAAGATTGCATAAAGCAAACTTTATTGGTTAATTTTGAAGATATGACCAGAATTGATAAAGAACTGATAGCTTTTGCAACTTGACTGAAAAAATTATATCCAAGGCCCAAAAGTTAGAACTGCGGTGGAAAATAAGATAAAATGATATAAAAAACTTAAAAAATGAACGCGATAAAAAGAAATCTCAGCAGCTAGTGGCCCCATAACTATAGATTCTTTCATTTATACAGGATTTTGTTCGAAAAATGAATTGATATTGTAATCTACGCTGGTTAAAATTAAATAAAATAATAATAATGTCTTAAAGAAATATTATCTATATAATAATATATAATGAGTGTCAAAGAAATTGAAAAATCCATGAAACAATATAGTAAGGTTTTCTCTGTGGGCATTGAAGATAGAATAGATCCACTGGTTCAGCTTCGCCGGACGCGAAATATATTTACGGAATTGCTCAAGACGGAATTAGTACGAACGGGTGGTTTTAAAATGAGTATTGATTTGAAAATTACTTCCGTTAAATCAGATGGTGTAATTTCATACAAAACAGTTTCTTTTACTTGCAAGGCAGCATTAATCTTGCGCAAACATGAGATTAAAAATGCATTGAACACGGGTGCTGATGAAATTATAAATAGAATTGGGAGTTGACTTTCTGAGGGAAGTGACCAAGAATTGAATCAGTAGATATGCATTATGTAAACAGTGTGAAGTATAAGTCTTTGGGAGGTAGCTCTTATTGAGTTGCCAGGCAGACTTTCTTATCCTAAAACAGGCCTAATAAATATAGCAAATGAAGAAGACAATGAATGACAATGGTGCCATTTGGCATATAAATTTACTGCTGCAAAAGATAACCAAAGAATAACAAAGTACACAAACCATATTGATGATCTTGATTACAAGGGAATTACATTTCCTGCTACCATAAAGCAAATTCCAGAAATAGAAAAACAAAATAATATATGTTTTGATATATTTGAATATGGGGATATAGGAGTATTACCTTTGTTTTTTATCAAAAAATAAAGCTGAAGAAAAATGTGATATGCTTTTAATTACAAGGGAAGGACAACATCTTTATGTTTGGATAAAGGATTTTAATCGGCTGATGTTTAATCAACCATTATACAAGAGTAAAAAATGGTTTTGCAAAACATGCTTGCAGTGCTTTACATAAGAAAAGGTATTGAAATAGCACAAACCTGACCATCTTTCATATAATTGCAAACAAGCAATAAAAATGCCCGACGAAAACGAAAAGGTTTACTTTAAAAACTATGATAGACAATTAATGGTTCATAAAAACAATAGTACATAAGATCTTTGCTTCCCTAACGTCCATGTGATAAGGCAGTTAGAGATCATCGCAACATAACTGGAAAATTAAAGGGAAGTGCCCACGATGCATGTAATCTTAGTTTCAGGCTAACTAAAAAAAATCCTGTTGTATTCCATAATTTGAGAGGTTATGATTCTCATTTTATAATGCAACCTACCGGAAAGTTTAAAAAAACAATAAACGTTAAACCAAATAATATGGAAAGGTACATGACTTTCATGTTGGATTGTTTTTAGTGATTATCGATAGTTTTCAGTTTATATCCCAGTCACTCGATAACTTAGTAAAAAACATTCCATCGTTTCAATATACTTCCCAAGAATCTGCTGGTAATAAGTTGGAGCTGATAAAAAGAAAAGGTGTTTACCCTTATGATTATATGAACGGCTTTGAGCGCTTCAATGAAAAACAACTACCCAAGAAATATAGCTTTTATTCCCAATTAAATGACGAGCACATCTCGGATGCGGATTATGAACATGCTAGTTAAATATTGAAGACATTTAAGATTAAAAACATGGGAGAATATCATAATATGTATTTGAAAAGCGATGTTTTGAGTCCTACAAATTAGATCCTTGCCATTACTTCAGCAGTCCTGGACACAGGATACTCCAGTTTGATGAGTCGCAATGGTTAAAAGTGTACATAGACAAAAGACAATATATTCATTCGTACAGAACCCTTGTATAATGCTTGCATAATTCAAAGCTACACACAACATGTTCTCCGACCCCATATTGACAAGGAGTCTGATCACGTCAGGCATTTTCTAAAAATACTATATCTTAATAAGGGTATTGATTTCATTGACATGCCTAGTATTTTACTACTTGGAAAAAGTCAAGTTTACGAAGAATAAGGCTTCTGCTGGTATTCTAATTTCTGAACATTTTATATACAGTATAAATATTATAATGCCGTACCTGCTTAAGCTATTCGACAGGCTGTTTGAATCGGGTGAATTCCCAAACAGGTGGGCAGAATCTGTTCTGATACCTTTGCACAAGAATGGGCCAATCAATAATCCGGACAACTACCGGGGTATAGCCTTTTTAGACTCTTTTAGCAAAGTTTATATTAGTATCATAGCTAAACGAGTGACATTTTACCCATTGATTTTTGATAAAATAGCGGAGTTATTCGACTATTGACAATGGCTTTATATTATATGCTCTCATTAGCAAATATGTATGTAAGAAAGGAAAAACAATATAATTATGCAGCTTTTGTAGATTTTATGAAAGCATTTGACTCCGTTGTGAGAAATAAATTGTTTACGTTGCTACAAAGACAAGGACGTAAAGGGCGTCTATACAAGTCTATACAATGTTTATACAAACACGTTAAAGCAAGTGTCAAGTAAGTGATAATAAGCTTACGAATTCGTTTGACTGTCCAATAGGACTTCGTCAAGGATGTGTGCTTAGCCCAATACTTTTCTCATTACTCATTAACGAATAAAGAACAGACATTTTAAATTGTGGCACCCATGGAATCCAGTTGTCTCCAGACACTACAGTATTATTCCTGTTACTTTTTGCCGACGACGTCGCTTTAATTTCTGACACAATACGTGGTTTGCAAAAACAACTGATTATTGTTCGACATGGAATATGAAGGTTAATGTAAAGAAAACAAAAATTGTTGTTTTTAAAAATGGTGGGCAACTGGCAAGAGCTGAAAATGGTATTATGATGGTAAACAGATTGACACTGTAAATGAATTTACCTATGTTGGATTAGATTTTTCGTGCCGATTGTCTATGTTTCAAATGGCGGAAAATCTCGCGATAAAAGCAAAACGAGTTTTTATTTCTTTATTGTCTTCGCTACGAAGTTTATGTCCAATGCCTCAGCTTGTGTATTTCAAATTGTTTGAAACAAAAATAAGACCAATACTAGTATATGGTGCAGAGATATGGGGACTGGATTATATAGAACCAATTGAACGAGTGCATATTTATGCATGCAAACGATTTATGTCAGCTTCATTAAAAGCATGTAATACTGTAGTTGTAGGTGATTGTGAAAGGTATCCTATTTATATAACAGCGCACAAAAAGATCATCAAGTATTGGATTAAAATATTAAACATGCCAGATGATAGATATGTAAAAAAATGTTATAATATGCTTAGAAATTTAGATAGTTATGGTTATAACAATTGGGTTACAAAGCTGAAAATGAATCTATACTCTGTAAAAGAAGTTTTGGACCATGGCAGTGTTCGATGACATTCTACCATAACCTTTATTATCTCAGTTGATAATTCACAATAGATCAACAATCAACAATAATCATCGTTTACAATGAAAGTTTGCGAAAAAATGATAATCTTTTTATTGATTACTCGAATGTGTCCGTGACTGTTACTTTGTATGGACTTTGCAACATTTTTTACAGACCCTTTGTGTGTTCGCGATATTTTTTTTTTAAATCAAATATTGTTTGGAATTTAATGTTTCTGGTACCAAATTAACCGGGTAGGGTAGACCTTGGTTACTAAAAAAAGATACTTAAATTTTGTCCATTAGTTTTATTGTTATATGACTTTATATACCCTGGTACCAACTGCGGTCTGGGACATCACGCAAATTCAAAATTATGTGAAAAATTTAAAAAAGAAAAAGAAATCATAACAGTTAAATATACACAAAACATTCCCTTTCCAGAAGCACGGAAATTGATAGAAGAAAAATATAAAATTTCAAGTTCGACCTCTTACGCATCTATTCTCAAAACAAAAGCAACACACACAGAATGCAGGGATGCAGGTACGCAATACGAACCACAGTCAGAAATTCAAAATACAAAGAATACTTCCTCAGCATCAAATCCAAACAAAAGTCAACAAATACAACTTAACAAACACAAATTAAACTTTTCATCTAATCAAACTTTTTCATTTAAATCAAACACAAAATCGGCAAGCTCTGGCAATGTCAAGAGCATGCCAATTTCTCAGAATTGGAAAGGGGGTTCTTCTAAGACTGTGAAGTCTAGTAGTTCCCCAGTCGTGAGGCCTAATACTTCCTTGGTTGGAAGGCCTAGTGCTGCTCCAACTAAGGAAGTTGGAAAGCCTAGTGCTTCTCCAACTAGGGAGCACAAAGAGCAGCCAAAGGTGCCTAACGGCCCTATTGAGCTGCATAACAAATTCGAACAGCTCATGGACATTTCAGAGCCGGCAGCTGCACTGCCACTTCCATCCTCGCATGAAAAGTTAGTTGAGGTGCCACTTCAGCTGACTTCTTCCAGGGAGGAGGATTCATCAGTGGAGATGTCGCTGCTTGAGTCTCCTAAGACCTCTCCTAAATCTAAGGCCAAAAATAAAAATAAAATTAAAAGTCGCCTTAACGCTCAATAATGGGTAAAACTAATAAGATCATTCAATTGAATTGTCGAGGTTTGAAACCAAATTACGATGAAATCAGCTTAATTTTAAATGAACACAACCCTATTGCCTTTTGTCTTCAAGAAACATTCTTGAAGACAAGTGATAAGGTATCTTTTAAACAATACTCACTATACAATCATATTTGTGATACCGGGGACAAGGCGACTGGTGGAGTTTCGATAATCATTAATCGAAACAATCCTCACAGACCTGTTGCGTTGAAAACAAATTTGCAAGCTATTGCTGTCAGTGTTACTATGCACAGAGTCATAACAATATGTTCCTTATATTTACCACCTAGTTCTTCACTAGACCCTAAAGATCTAAATCACCTAGTTGCGCAATTGCCATCACCTTTTATACTCTTGGGCGATTTTAATGCACACAACAACATATGGGGTTGTAAAGATATAAACAATAAAGGCAAGAAAATTGAGGATTTCTTAGCCAAAAACAATTTGTGTCTTTTTAATAATAAATCACATACTTACTTACATCCTGCTACAGGCTCTCATTCTTCCATTGATTTAACAATATGCGATCCAACGCTTTTGATGGATTTTTCGTGGAGTGTTGGAGACGACCTCTGTGGAAGTGACCACTTCCCCATATTTCTTGAAAATATCGGCCCTCCACTTCTCGAAAAAACGCAACGATGGAAACTTCGCAAGGCTGATTGGACTACGTTTCAATCTCTTTGCAAGGAACAATTAAAGCCTTCCGTTTTCGAGGATGTCGAAGACGCAACTGCTCTTTTTACCAAAACTCTTCACGATATAGCTGATCAAACCATTCCAAAAACCTCGGCAAATCCTAAACGCCCACATAAACCATGGTACGACGATGACTGCAAAAAGGCAGTCAGCGATCGTAAAGCTGCATTAAATAATTTTAACTTGCGGCCAACTCAAACAAATTTAGATAACTTTAGAGTTTTTCGTGCGAAAGCCCGTCGTACTATTAAGGATAGCAAGAGGAAATCCTGGAGATCTTACGTCTCTAGGCTGAATTCTCGCTCATCTCTTAAGAAGACATGGGACATGGTCCGGAAAATAAGTGGTAAAGGTAATTCTAGTTCTGTAAATCATCTTAAAACAGATAATGCAGATATAACATCTGTCAAAGATATTACAAACACTTTAGCAGAAACTTTTTCAAAAAATTCTTCTTCTGAAAATTGTCTGAAAAATAAGAAACAAAAAGAACAGAAGAAGCTGAACTTCAAGTCGAAAAACTTGGAAAAATACAATAAACTATTCACTCTCAAAGAACTTCGAGAGTCCATTAAAAAGGCTCATGATACATCAGCTGGTCCTGATGATATCCATTATCAATTACTAAAACATTTACCTGAATCCTGTCTCTCTACCCTTCTTGATATATTTAATAAGGTTTGGGTGACGGGAAACTTCCCCGATTCTTGGCGGGAAGCAATCGTTATTCCAGTCCCCAAACCTGGAAAGGATCATACGGACCCAATAATTTTTCGCCCTATTGCTTTAACGAGTTGTATATGTAAAACCATGGAACGAATGATTAATGAGAGACTCGTTTGGTACCTGGAATCCAACAAGCTCATAACAAAGTATCAAAGTGGATTCCGGCGCCAACGAGGCACAACAGACAATCTCATTCGATTTGAATCATTTATTACGGAAGCTTTCGTAAAAAAAGAACATCTAGTCGCTGTATTTTTGACTTGGAGAAAGCTTATGATACTGCATGGAAGTACGGTATTATGAATGATCTACATGACATTGGTCTTAGAGGCCGATTACCCATTTTTATAGAGAATTTCTTAGATGATAGACAGTTTCGTGTCCGAATGGGTTCAACCCTCTCTGATATTCATGAACAGGAGATGGGTGTTCCACAGGGCAGCATACTCTCTGTCACACTTTTTTTTTAATATAAAGATTAACGGTATAGTAAAATGCATCAATCCAGGTGTGGATTGTTCGCTATACGTTGACGACTTTGTTATATGTTATCGTGCAAAAAACATGAATACTATCGAGAGACAATTACAACAATGTCTAAATAAACTTCAGACCTGGTCTGATGAAAATGGTTTTAAATTTTCGAAGTCTAAAACTAATTGTATGCACTTTTGTCAACTTCGTAAACATCATGAAGACCCTCATCTAACACTGGATGGGTCACCAATACCAGTAGTGGATAAGACAAAATTCCTTGGTCTTATTTTCGACCGTAAATTAACGTTTATACCACACCTTAAATACTTGAAGGCCAAATGCCTTAAAGCTCTTAACTTACTTAAAGTTGTTGCAAACACTAATTGGGGAGCAGATCGAAAAGTCCTCTTGCGACTTTACAGATCTCTTATCAGATCCAAGCTGGACTACGGCTCGATAGTATATGGATCGACTCGCAAGTCGTACTTGCAGATGCTCGACCCTATACATAATAAAGGATTACGACTCGCCTTAGGTGCCTTTCGTACATCACCAGCCGAAAGTCTATATGTTGAAGCTAATGAACCATCACTGTCCCATAGACGGGACAAATTATCTCTTCAGTACGCCATTAAATTAAAGTCTAACCCTTCAAACCCAACTTTCGATAATGTTTTTAATCCTAGTTGTGAACCTCTTTTTGATCGAAAACCGAAGGCCATTCGACCATTTGGTCTTCGTATTAAACCAAAATTAAGAGACACTGAAATCGACCTAAATTTGATTGCCATGTACAAAGTACCACAAATTCCACCGTGGACTTTGGAAACACCAACAATTAATTTTGATATTTGTAATAATAACAAATCAAGCACAGACCCTACTGTCTTTCAAAGCAAATTTAATGAAATTAATCGAAATACAGTAACTTTCAACATATCTACACAGATGGCTCTAAAGATGGAGATAAGGTAGCTGCAGCAGCTGTTGTTCACAAACACAGCATAAAGAGCCGCCTGCCTGACAAGGCCTCTATCTTTTCAGCTGAACTTAAGGCAATTGAACTTGCCTTAAATTATATTCAGGAATCTGATGATGACCATTTTGTAATATTTTCTGATTCCCTTTTATCTCTTCAAGCACTGGGTAATATGGGTAATATGAAACATGATAACCCAATTGTGCTTCAACTTTTAGAAAAGTACAATTCTCTTATAATTGATAATGTTATTATTTTCTGCTGGCTTCCAAGCCATGTAGGAATACGTGGTAATGATAGAGCTGATAGTGCTGCTAAGGCAGCATTAGATTTACATATAACTAATACCAAATTACCTTATCCTAATTTGAAAGTTGTATTAACACATATACTCTTGGCAAGCCGCTTGGGATTTGCCAGTTAACAATAAACTCCATCCAATTAAACCGTTACTCGGAGAATGGCGTTCTTCTAGTAGACCCATTCGTCGAGAGGAAGTTGTCCTAGCCCGGTGCAGGATAGAGCATACACGTTATACTCATTCATATTCATTACAAGGTGAGCAATTACCAGAATGTATACCCTGCTTTGCACCGTTAACGGTCAAACACATCTTATTGGAATGTGTAGACTTTGATCCTATGCGTCAAAGGTACTACAATGTTAATACTATGAAAGAGTTATTTGATACTGTAGATTTTAGTCTTGTTTTAGATTTCCTGAAAGAGATCAGACTATATAAATCATTGTAATGTGTTCTTATATATTATGTGTTTATATGTGGGCCGGTGGCAATTATCACTAATAAAGAATTGAATTGAATTGAATTCCGACTTTGATCGCATCAAACATATTTTGAAGGGGTCGGATAAGTACTTCGACGCTACGAAGATACTTGACCCGCTACGAAGATACTTGACCTTGCTTTTGTAATCAAGTTGGAACGTTACCCTTCGGGTTTGAAACATGAGTAGTATTTTTTGAGGTTTATTATCCACAAACGTTTTATTTCCACTTGCATAGGTGAGCATTTGCATGCCGCAACAGGCACACTTGCCTTTTTTTCAATGGAGTGTGTGTGTGTGGAGTGGGGGGGAGGGAGGGGTGAGAGAGAGAAAGGTGAAAACTTCGCCAGAATCCCTCGTTTCTATACTACTGCTAGGAGTCAGTATTTTACAGGGGTCATATTTCTACGTGTGAGGGTTGTAATATTATTGGCTTTCTCGAAAGAACAAATTATGAACGGGGTGTCATTCTATTACATAGAATTTTGACGGGGTCATTTTACTACATAGCAAAATTACCAGGAGGCCATTATTTTATGGGGGTCGATATTTTTCCTTACACCAGCAGTTTTTGATCGCGCACCTGCATTACCGGAAATCTTTCGCCTTAAACTCTTACGAACGGGCAGGCGGACGGACGGACGGACGGACAGCTGACCAATATTAGCAAAAGGAAGATTTAGAGGTGATGTGATAGAAATCTTTAAACTGGCTACTGGAAAATATGATCCTGAGTTGTCAAATCTACTGTCAATAAGGACAGAATCATCTACACGTAACGAGGGCATCCGTTCGAAATGTATATGTATCTAAACGTAAAAATATATTCATTTTGTTACCGGAAAATATATTCATTTTGTTACCGCATAGTATATATTTGAAATTCATCGCCAGCTTAAGTGATAAATGCTAGAACTATGTATGCATTTTAGAGAAAATTTGCCAAATCATGGAAACCCCAACCAGTGAAATACCATTATGGGGAGCATGTTAAAATGACTGATATGTCTAATTAAACATTGAAAATGACCTGGATCTGTAAGTATGAAGAAATAGCCGTACAATTTTTTAACTGAGGTTCAAAAGAGTTATTTCATTTAATGCTTGCGGACATCGATTGACTTAATGCAAATTTGATACTGATACAGTGCATTGGGTTGTATAGACTCATCGGTAGTAAAGAATCATTTTCTGTTTAAAAATTCAATTTTCTGAGCTCATGTATTTTAGATAGTTTAAAAACTTTCAAGCTTTTCAATGCAAAATGTATCACACTTCCAAGAAAAAAAATGATTCTTTATTACCCGAATGAAGTGTGTTTTAGAAACGAATAAAACATACTGTCACAATGATGGATAGATAGTTATATTCTTTATTTTCCTACAAGATGTAGGAGAGCATATACATATAATTATAGCATACAATACAAATTCAAAAATTTAACATAGGCAAAAGTCAACATATATGTACATATATAGAACAAAAATATATACATTAAGCAATACATGTAGTGTTACTGAATAATGTTCTATCAGGCTTAATTAGTTATGAGTACAGATCAAGTTTTAATAATACTATTTAAACAAACGATATATATTGATATGTATTACCATATGCATGACTCTTACCGCAACGAAACAAAATATGACAAACTGGTACAATATACTCAGTTTAAAGTAGTATAACACTATTGGAAGTAGTGAACATTACATTTTCTATTGTTTTGTACTTAAAATCCCAATTATTTATATATCTATATTTATCTATAGAAAAACGTAAATAGCATTCCCAACATGCAACACGTCGTCCTAACAACGTTGGCTGTTACATTCAACAAAAAGCTGAACCATTATTGCATGACCCTTGTCGAAACGAAACACAAGGTAACAACTATCGTACAGTAAGACTACCTTATGCGCATACGCCATCTTACAACTTCCTTCACTTTCTCTCTTCCTTTTTTTCTATTTTCGGCTATTTTCCTTGATATAGCCGTAGGTAAGACCCACCCAATCCCTTTATGAATATCGTATGCATGTTTTGACATTCATGAAGATGTAGTTTACACCTGTTATATTGTTAAATTTCCTTTTTTTCCGAAAACAGACTCCTTCGAAACAACAAATCCATATGAAAGTCGTATCAACATACCCATCAAAACAACACAACATACACTTACTTGAACACCAATCTCCAAACAAAAAGCAACCCAGCCAAAAACATCTAAAAAAAAAAAAAGAGGGCTGGCCTGGCGCAGTCGGTAGCGCGACTGATTTGTAACCGGATGCCCCGGGTTCAATCCTCCGTGGTGCCACTGAGTTCCGTCGGTGTGTTCTTGGGCAAGACACTTTCCCTTAACCCCGTCCGTCGAATGGGGACGTAAACCGGGCGGTCCCATGTATCGGTCTATCCTCCGAGCACGTTAAAGAACCATAGGAATCTATTCGATAATAAGAGTAGGGCAGGTCCCGGATTCCTATGTATCCTTCCCCTTTCTCTGGGACGGCTCTAAATAACCTGTACTGTGTTGATCACTAAAAGTGCTGGTCATAAATTGCAGATCAATAGTAGACAAAAACAAGAATATGAAAACTTGGTCAACTCAACAAAAGCAGACATCATGATAGGCACTGAATCCTGGCTAAAGCCCAAACACTTCGACAATGAGATCTTTGATCCTAACTTTGGTTACACGCCTTACAGAAGAGATAGAATAGGTCAAAATGGGGGGCGGCGTATTTATCGCAGTCCAGGATTCGATAATAGCACAATAAATCATAGAGTATCGCACAGACTGTGGAAACCTGTGGATAAAAATAGTACTCACAAGATGCAAAGCACTCACCATTGGGGCATACTATGAACACGACCCACACAGCTCACTTGAATTCAGAAAGTCACTAGAACTTGCCACAAAAGCAAACACAAAACGTATGGGTTGGAGGTGATTTCAACATGCCCAAGATGGACTGGGAGAAAATGTTCCCCCACTCCAGACTGTAAAAACCAACCTACTATAGGGATTTCATTAACACACTAAACGACAGCAATTTATAACATATGGTCAAAACTCCCACAAGAGACAAGCACATTCTTGATCTCTTCCTCACAAACAACCCTACGGTCATAAACAAAACCACAACCATACCAGGCTTAAGTGACCATGACACCGTCCAGATAGATGTTAACGTCTCTGCCAAACTAAAACATCAGAAACCCAGACAGATATCCTCATACAAAAGGGCTGACTGGGATGGGATGAACAAAATCAACACTAAGAAAGTGTACTAAAACACTCAACACAAGACTCAACAAGTGTAGATCCTCTAAAAAAGGACAACATCTACCACCAAGATGATGTATAGAAAGAAATATAAAAAGATCGGACAGGGAAAGTAGCATTCAAGGAGGACAGTCAACCACAGAACACAGAAACAAACACGCAAACAGACAAACAAGAAGGCAAAAGCAATAATAAATGCAAACGACATCACAAACATAAAAGGGTTGACAATAGGGCTACCGCCTTGGAACGGTCAGGGCAAAGTAGGCCACTGGGGGTTTAAACCGGTTCTAGGGTGCACCAAACCTCACACTTACCCTACTGTCATCCCATTAAAACAGGACAGTGTAAATAAAGAAATCCCCGCCATGATCTAATATCTAACCAACAAGGCAGCATCAATAGGCAATATAAGTAAAACACAAATATGCTCGTGTAAATATAATACAACAATGACTTTGCAGAAGCCAGAGCAGTAAGAAAGATCATGGACAAACATCAAACGCCACCGTCCGAATGGGCTTTAGGTAGGCGTCATCATAGGGTCCACAGCCTGTCCGGGCATCGTACAATTAAAAAGGAAAGAATAGTGGCGAACTGTAAAAGGGTCCACCACCAAGCATGCAGTACGTTGCAAAATGATAGGGTCGTAACCTCTTTTGATAAACTTTTGACAAGTTTAACAAAGATAGTATTAAAGTGAACATGACCAAGAATCTTCCGAAGTTTATGAATCACATCACAATAGAAGTCAGGTTGTGAGAGTCCTTGTCGCAGAAGAGTCCTTAAATTACTTTTATATTTGGAAAGAAGATCAGGGTTACGATAATAAAATTTTGCAAAGGTTTTACGAAGTTTATGGTAACGGTAACCCTGATTGAGTAACTTTTTAGTTATACAAAGATTACGAATATTAAAGTCCTCAACTCGAGTACAAGCTCTAGAAAAACGAATAAGTTGAGACACATACACCTCATACGAAGTTGCTCGGGGAACATCCCCATCCAAGTGGGGATAATTAACAATGTCAAAATTAAAATCATCTCTCTTGTCATAGATTTTGCTAATTATTTTACCATTTTCAACCGAGAGATCTAAATCAAGAAAAGAAGCGTTATTATCAGATATATTAGCTTTGTTAAGCTGAAGTTCTTTAGGATAAATATAATTAACCATAGTTGGAAAGAAAGGGTTGTCAATGTTCAATATGTCATCCAGATACCGAGAGGTGTCATTAAAGGCTTCAATAACATCTGCCTGGGTATCTTGTGAAAGACTCAAAATGAAATCCCTTTCATAGCAAAATAAGAACAAATCTGCGACAAGTGGTGCACAGTTCGTACCCATAGGGATACCAACAATTTGTCTATAAACGGTGGTTCCATACCTGACAAAAATATTATCTAATAGGACGATGAGTGCTTCACAGACTTCATAGCAAGTCCACATAGTATAATTGTCTAAACTGCCGTTAGTAAAAAACGCTTTTATATTATTACATGCCAAAAATGAAGTATTTTCTCTAGCGAATGTTTTTTGAATAAGAGAAATTAGGTTGTCTGGGATTAATTTATTTTGGTCTATAAAAAAATCAGGAGACGTTCTTGATAAAATTTTCAATAAAGATCAAGTTTCATCAATAAGTACTTATGACTTCTCTACACTATATACAACCTTACCACATCATCTTATTAAAGACAAGCTAATTTCTCTTATTCAAAAAACATTCGCTAGAGAAAATACTACATTTTTGGCATGTAATAAAATTAAAGCATTTTTCACTAACGGCAGTTTAGACAATTGGTAACTGGTAATTGAAATGCGAAAAAAATAAATAATAATAATAATAATAATATCAAAATTACCAGTGATAACATGACCTGCTGGAGCATAGCAAAATTTTGATGTGTTCCATTCACATTCCTTAGGAGTATTATGTACTATATCAAGGTCAGAAACTATTTTGTTGTAGTTGAAAAAAATATTTCTAATAGGCTTTTTATACTCATAACAAATTACAGGACTTTCAGAATTTTTGAAATATTTTGGGATAGAATATACTACATGAGTATCTCGAAAATTACTAGGCATGTCAATGAAATCAATACCTTTGTTAATATATAGTAGTTTTAGAAAATGCCTGACGTGATCAGACTCCTTGTCAATATGGGGTCGGAGAACATGGTGTGTATAGCTTTGAACTATGGAAGCAGTGTTATACAAGGGATCTGTACGAATGAAATTTTTTGTCGGCTTCCTCGTCGATCAACTTTAGTGATGAAATGGACAAAAGCACTCTATGCTTTCGAGACTGTTTAAAAATGGTATGTAAATCAGCGACAAAAGTAATTACACGCGATTTACGTTTGATGTTACCATTACGCCTAAGACCATGAGACCTAGTTTTACGCTTTCGGATAGAAAATATAGAAAAAATGTCAATATTAGGATCTTTAGAAATATTTCCTTCTTGATAAATATTGTCATTAAGGCCGAGTGGATAAGGTGTCTGTAAGTTGTTCATCCACTTAAGTTCTGCAATATGTCTAGCTTTTATTTTAAAGCTTTTAGTAGCATCATTATCAAAAAATATATATTCAACCGGTTGAACAGTTACGTTATTAAAATTATGACCTGACTGACGAACGTGTTGGTACAAGTAATTTTTCAACTTTTTAGGATTACTTGCATTATATTTGTGTTCACGAAATCGAACTTTTAAGGATCGACCTGTTTGTCCAACATATTGTATACCGCAACTTGGTGCATTTCAAGTCAGAACATAAATGACGTGAGAAGTACGTCAATCAACATTTGAAGCTAGATATACATTAAACAATCTACCATTAACAGCTGATTTAATGGTGGACTTGCAAGATAAATAATTGCAACAACTGCACCTCTTAGTATTGCACTTATTAATAGAGGGAAACACCCTGCGCCTTGAAAGAACTAAGTGATTTCTGAAAGGAGACTTTATATGGTATTTCCTCAAAACAGGTGATCGTAGAGGAGTTACGGAAACTTTTGAGCCATTATTAAAAATCCTAGTAATATTATTAGAAGGAACATGAAACGAGGTTGCCGAATGAAGATTTAAAGGTGCAAGGCGTACATATGGTTTAATTCTAAGAAATGAAGAGTAATTTTGTGGAATTTGTATTGATGACGCAGAGTGTAACCGAAGAGGTGAAAGATTTATTTTTAAAGTTTTAACTAATAGACTCATAATTGTTAATTTGGAGAGTAATACCATTCTGCGGAAAGCGAAATAAGGGCCAATTAGTATGTATTGGACATACGAAATAGAATCGTATCAAAGATCCATAAAAAATAATATTAGTAAACTTACGGACTGTTAAAAGAGGTCCAAAACTCGACATCAGTGTCTAATACAAGATAATGAGGAAAGTTAAGGAAACCCTAATAAAATGGGCCAGAATGTCGATCAGCACAAATAAGGATAAAAATATCGGACAGGGAAAGCAGCATTCAAGGACGACAGTCAACCACAAAACACAAAAACAAACACGCAAACAGACAAACGAAAAGGCAAAAGTAATAAAAAATGCAAACGACATCACAAACACAAAAGGGTTGACAATAGGGCTACCGCCTTGGAACGGTCAGTGGCAAAGTAGGCCACTGGGGGTTTAAACCGGTTCTAGGGTGCACCAAACCTCACACTTACCCTACTGTCATCCCATTAAAACAGGACAGTGTAAATAAAGAAATCCCCGCCATGATCTAAACTCTAACCAACAAGGCAGCATCAAAGGCAATATAAGTAAAACACAAATATGCTCGTGTAAATATAATACAAAAAAACAATAGCCTAGAAAGCCACAATGAAGGTACTCAATGACTTGGCAGAAGCCCGAGCAGTAAGAGAATACACCATTAAGGGCACGACAAGAAAGAACATGGACAAACATCAAACGCCACCTTCCCAATGGGCTTTAGGTAGGCGTCATCATAGGGTCCACAGCCTGTCCGGTCATCGTACAATTAAAGAGGAAAGCATAGTGGCGAACTGTAAAAGGGTCCACCACCAAGCATGCAGTACGTTGCAAAATGATAGGGTCATAACCTCTTTTGATAAACTTTTTAACAAGTTTAACAAAGATAGTATGAAAGTGATCATGACCAAGAATCTTACGAAGTTTATAAATCACATCACCATAGAAGTCAGGTTGTGATAGTCCTTGTCGCAGAAGAGTCCTTAAATTACAATTATATTTAGAAAGAAGATCAGGGTTACGATAATAAGATTTTGCAAAGGTTTTACGAAGTTTATGGTAACGGTAACCCTGATTGAGTAACTTTTTAGTTATACAAAGATTACGAATATTAAAGCCCTCAACTCGAGTACAAGCTCTAGAAAAACGAATGAGTTGAGACAGATACACCCCATAAGAAGTTGCTCGGGGAACATCCCCATCCAAGTGGGGATAATTAACAATGTCAAAATTAAAATCATCTCTCTTGTCATAGATTTTGCTAATTATTTTACCATTTTCAATCGAGAGATCTAAATCAAGAAAAGAAGCGTTATTATCAGATATATTTTCTTTATTAAGCCGAAGTTCTTTAGGATAAATATTATGAACCATAGTTTGAAAGAAAGGGTTGTCAATGTTCAGTATGTCATCCAGATACCGAGAGGTGTCATTAAAAGCTTCAATAACATCTGCCTGGGTATCTGGTGAAAGACCCAACATGAAATCCCTTTCATAGCAAAATAAAAACAAATCTGTGACAAGTGGTGCACAGTTCGTACCCATAGGGATACCAACAATTTGTCTATAAACGGTGGTACCATACCTGACGAAAATATTATCTAATAGGAAGATGAGTGCTTCACAAACTTCATAGCAAGTCCACATAGTATAATTGTCTAAACTGCCGTTAGTGAAAAACGCTTTAATATTATTACATGCCAAAAATGTAGTATTTTCTCTAGCGAATGTTTTTTGAATAAGAGAAATTAGCTTGTCTTTAATAAGATGATGTGGTAAGGTTGTATATAGTGTAGAGAAGTCATAAGTACTTATTGATGAAACTAGACCTTTATTGAAAATTTTATCAAGAACGTCTCCTGAATTTTTTATAGACCAAAATAAATTAATCCCAGAGTTTTCAAAAGTTTTATCACAGTAAGACAAGAAGTTAAAAGTTTGGAGATGTTTGTTGTGGTGCAGGCACTAGAATTAGAAATAAAGCGAGCCTTATACGGATTTTTATGTAATTTAGGAATCCAGTACATGGTAGGCAGTTTAGTTTGCTTATCGCTTACACCAGCCATGAAAGTAGTGCACCGAGTGATATGTGCGGAAACAACATCATCCTCAGTAGAATTAACTGGAGTATACGAATTGGTGCTGCCGAGTTCCAGAGATAAAACATTGACGTAATGTAGGCGTCAAACAATAATTACATTATTAGCTGCTTTATCTGCAGGAACTAAAACAAATTTATTATGAAATTCCTGAATTCCCGATTTTAGATTACGAAAGGAAAACCTAGGTCTCGGAGGTAGTAAAGAGCTTCAACGCGGTATATGAAACACACGTGTTTAAGGAAAAACTGTGGATTAAGGATCAATGAACGTCATACAATCCCTGTAGAATGTAAAAATAACAATATTGATTGGATGTACGGGGAGACTTTTTACGGTCGCCACACGGCACAAACAATACTATTGTGCCATGAAAAGAAATAGAAGGCGACAATACTGAACGAACAGTTTCAATCAGTATTTAGCCCAAAGTCACTACTAGCCCTGAAGTCCTTAAGTAAAATAAAACTCCAGAACTTAGGAGTCGAGGGTCAAGAAATCCCAGAGGAATGTAAGGCACAGAATAAAATGCCTGAAACAGAAATATCCACCAAGGGATAGAAAAGTTACTATCAAACTCACATAAAGCTGCAGGCCCAGACCAAATGAAACCCATTATTCTGAAAACTCTTTGTAAAGAGATTTCTCCTATCTTACAAATAATTTTCCAGAAATCATTTAAAATTGAGAATTACCCTCTATATGGAAAAATGCAAATGTTACTCCAGCATTCAAAAACGGCGACAAATCCAACCCTGCAAACTACCGACCTATCTCCCTCACATGCATTCTCTGTAAAACCCTAGAACATATTGTCGCCTCCTCAATCGTTAAACACTTCAACAATCTAGGAATGTTTTATGAATTACAACATGGTTTCCGTGAAAAACGGTCATGAAGAAGAAGAAGAAGAAGAAGAAGAAGAAGAAGAAGAAGAAGAAATTTTACTGACTTAAACTATTACATAGTTTTTCATTATATAAACATACATTTTACAAATATAATTTGACCACAATAACAAGATTAGTACAGGTTCATTAATTTATGAATTAATATGAAAAAAAAGAAAAAAAGGAGATATATCATGGAGAAAAAAATAAAATATATATATATAGGAATCAAAATGTAATATATATACGGTACAATAAAACAATTGTATTATAGTGAGGATGAACGAGATTATAAGTTATTTATAATGTTACGTCTTAAAGAGAAAGCTTCTGAGATGTATTTGCTAAAATTGATAACATTTTTTTTGTTTGTTGACTGAAGGAAAACAATGAATTTAAACATACTAGGCCTACGGCTATGATATCGTTTTATATATTTACTTCTGATTGTATTATAAACAGGACATATTAACGCAAAATGGAACTCGTCCTCTATATCATTAGTGTTACATATTTGACATATCCGTTCATGTCTTTCTAACTTTTCACGAGAAAACCTCCCTGTCTCGATCCTTAAACTATGAGAGGACAAGCGTAATCTGGTTACCAC
Source organism: Cyrtodaria siliqua (assembly GCA_037043455.1). Taxonomy (NCBI): domain Eukaryota; kingdom Metazoa; phylum Mollusca; class Bivalvia; order Adapedonta; family Hiatellidae; genus Cyrtodaria; species Cyrtodaria siliqua. The sequence goes on from JAWPHD010003665.1 coordinate 57,621, forward strand.
ACTGCGATCGCGCCTGGTATGCAATACCTCTAGATAATTATCATATTCAAAATGGTTTTTAATAGATTTGTACAGAGTTAGCACTTTATTCGTTTCAAGGTCGGTTGACCAGTTTTGGACATAATTATCTATTAGTCGCTGTTTGTATATCGGTACAAAATGTATTGCATTTAATGAGCTTGGGTCAAGCCATGCATACATGAAACCATTACTATTTAGTAATGACTTGACTTTTTAATCCCTTTTCACAGTCAGATTTTGCACTTTCATACAGTCACGTGTTTTATAATAGAGAGATATCGTTTATTCAGAATTTCCAATAGGCCATGAGACCTGTGAGGATACAACATGATATACATAATTACAATTGATACAACAAATGGTGCAGTGATTTCTTGTAAAATGTGTACAAATAAATACAACACACGCACGCAAGCACGCACGCGCACACACACACACACACACACACACACACAACACACACACACACACACGTACTCAAGTACAATTATTATTGTTTTTGTCATGTTAGTGTCATATAATCAGAACAATAGTTATCGTAGTATTTGTGTGGAGAAGGTGACATATATGTCAATCATAATTTTGTATTACTGATGAAAATATTCCAAACATTTTGACTGTTAATATAATTAACTGGATTAAGATGCATTTGAAATTATTATTATTTCACATTTTATATAATTTATGTAAACTTGAAACTTTTCATTGGAATAAATACTGATAAAGGTGATCCTTAACTGAATATTATTTTTCCTTATCTCAAAAGCTTTAAAAACGAAAACACTAAGGCATTTAATATTTTTTTCGTTTTGACGTTGCATAAGTGCTAAAAATTTAAACATACTTGGCCTTTTCCAATACTAGTTCTTTATATATGCTTGTCTTATCTGATTATATAAACTGCATTCAATAACAAAATGATATTCATCTTCTAATTTACCACATTTGGTGCATTTACGTTCATTTAAAGGTATACTATATGGTTTATGCCATCTTCCAGCTTCTATTTGTAAGATGTGAGATGAGACTCTTAACCTACATAGCACAATTCTATATTTTTCTACATTAACCATATACAAGTACGATTTCAAAACAAAGCAATCAAAAATTAAAGTATAGGTATTCGCTCTACTTGAGTTCCGAAGACGGGAATGCAGGTTTTGAATGAAACAATCATTTAATCTTTGTTTTACATTATACAAAAACAAAGCATTATCTCCAACACCTTGAAATAACCAAGCGTAATGAAAACCAAGAGAAGATAATAATTGTTTTAATAACGTAACCCAGTTCTTTTTATTTGGATGCAGATCAGCATCACCTTTCATCATATTATAAACCAGTTTTACAAATTTATTTTCAAAAGAACAAATTATTTTTTAACCAATATTTGACAATGTTAAAATACCTCTGTGTGACAAGATTTTTTCTTCCTAATTCTCCATAGATGAAATCATTTTGTGTACTCCTTTTTACATTCAGAACTTTTTTGCAAAACATTGTATGTACTCTTTCGATATTTAAAGCCGAAGTAAAACCCCAAACTTCGTATCCATAGTTTAGTATCGGGCTTACAAGTTTATCAAATAAATCAAGTTTGTGTTTGACCGATATATTTGTGAATCTATATAGATATTTATTTAATTTAAAAATAGCCTTCAATACTTGACCTGCTAAAGTAATCTGTGTTTCGTTGAACGATCCGCCTTGTGTGAATACAATCCCAAGATAACAAAAAGATTTAACTATTTCAATTTCAATTCCTTCATACAAAAATGTTAAATTCCTAGGTAATACCGCCGCTTTCCGAAAAAACCATTACGTTTATTTTTTTAGTATTAACGTTTAATTTCCAACGTTTGCAGTAATTTGCTAAAATATCAAAACTCTTTTGTAACCCATTTGGCGTTTCAGAAAAGATCACTATGTCGTCAGCATACAGTAATATAAACATTTTCATAGTGCTAATATCAATTCCTTTAAAACCATTATTTACAAAGTCTTCTTCTAAATAATTTAAAAACATTGAAAATAAAAACGGCGATAAACACTCACCTTGACGAACCCCTAATGTACATGTAAATTCATCACTCAAACAGTTGTTATATTTTATCCTTGATTTTATTGAGTTATACATTGATTTTATAATGTCAAGTATTTTGCCCCTTACACCTAACTTGATAAGTTTAAACCATAGATTTTCACGAACGACATAGTCAACTGCCTTTGTGAAATCAACAAACCTGCAATATAATTGTTTACCAGTGTTAATCATATGCGTTATAACTCCGTGCAGTACAAAAATATTGTCAACCGTACTCATATGTTTACGGAAACCAGCCTGAGCCTCAATATACACATTATACGTTTCAACCCAATCATTTAGCCTGTTATTTAGCACACGTGTGAATAACTTACCCAAAGTACTCAGTAAAGTAAGGCCACGATAGTTTCCAGGATCGATAAGGTTACCTTTCTTGTGTAAAGGAATGATAATAACATTATCAGTATTGACCGCTCTTAGCCAGTATTTAATGATACTAACATGTCTATTTATATATAACGGATAACGGCCCAATTCCCCGTATACCCCTGCATTACTTGTCGATAAGTTTACACCAAGAACTTGTTTACAATACTTTAAGGGGGGGGGGGGGGGGGGGGGGGGGGGGGGGGGGGGAGAGAGAAAATACATTTGCAAAAGGAAATTGAGATTATAAGTTGTTTGTCAAAGGATGAGGCCCGTCCCATAAAGAGTGTATAATAATGTAGTAAAAATTATAACCGTTTTGCATTTTATGTGCGCTTGTATATATGTTAAAACCACTATGTATAGATGGATTTTCTTAAAAGACGAGTGTTAACAATTAATAGTTTTTGTATTTTTAGCACAATATACTCTATTATCAGTTACTTCTCTGCCATGTTTTAGTAAATCTCAAATGCAAGAAACTCATCGGGACTTCAAAATTCAAAAATCGGTGTGTTCTGTCAGTGTTTTTGATCACCTGAGCCGAAGGCTCAATGAGATGTTTTGAAATCACTCTTCGTCCGTCGTCCGTCCGTTGTCTGTCCGTCATCTGTCGTCGTCGTTATCGTTTGCTTCTTAAGACTTTTTCTCAGAAACCGATTGTCGGAATTCAACCCTCTTATATGAATTCATTAAACTGGATTTTATAGTTGCACCAACAGCTAAGGTCATTTGGCGACATTCCAGCTTTGTATTGGTGGAGGAAGACCCCAGGTGCAACCCGGGCATTTCTTCGTGCACGGGCGCGCACCTGAGTAGAACCACCGACGTTCCGCAAGCAAGCTGGATAGCTTGATACTTACATACTAAACAGTCCTGGCCCATGGGGAATCGAACCCACAGCGGTAAAGGATATGTGATTTCAAGTCTGAGACCACTCGACCACGGACGACCCCAAGTTTATATGTTTGTCGGAATGGTGCACCTGAGGTCATAAATGCTCCCGCAATGGGGCTTATCAGTTCCATTTAAAAAATCTTAAACAATCTTCTGCAAAAATACAAGATATAGAGCTGTGATATTTTGCATGTAACATCGTCTTATGGTCCTCTGACTGGTTTGTTCTAATGGTGACCCTGAGGTCAAATTTGGACCCGCCTCAATGGTCACATATTAAACATAGACGTATATAGGGAAACACTTAACAAATATTATTCTCTGAAACTACAATAGCCAGATGTTTAATATTTTGCATTTACCTTAAGGTTATGGTCATCAACCAAGTGTGTTCAAATAGTGACCTGGTGGTCTGATTTGAACATTTCCTGTTCTGCCTTATATGCTCCACCATAATAAACAATCTAGTGTTTTTAGTTACAATATATTTTATATCAAAATCTAAGGTAATAGTAAATGAAAAGAAAAAACTGTGATGGGGCCTCAATATAATGTCTCTGTGGTAATCAGTCAGCGAGAAGTAAGCAGTTAAAATGCATGCTATCCATGATTTTTCAACGACTAAATTCAGTTGGGAAATGTGTCTTTAAAAATAGAACTACAAAAGCATCAAACAATTGTAAATCTGTTTTCGGTTTTAACTCATATTTCTTTATATTTATTGATAGAAGGTTTATAGCTTTAAGCGCTTTACCACATAATGTTTGTTGGTTAAGCGTAAACGACCCTGTATAATTGAACACAACTCCTAAATAGTTAAAGTCGTCGACCACTTCGAGAATGGTACCGTTATAATACCAATTTTCAGTAACTCTGGTTGTTCCTCTGTTACGAAAATCCACCACCTTAGTCTTATCTGTATTTACCTCTAGGCTCCAATAGTTATATAAGTTATTTAAACTACTTTGCAGGTCTTCTATACTTGTGCCTATTAAAATCATGTCATCGGCAAAAAGCAGAAGGATAAGAGATATAATGAAAGTTCGCTTTTAATACTTGTATATAAATATAACTCTAGGTCTTTTAGAAAAAGCGCAAACATTTTCGGCGAGATTATCTCCCCTTGCTTTAATCCGACTGATATATCAAAAAAAGCATGATCCACAGTGCTTAATACAAATATAAACACAGCATCTGTTGTAGATTTACCTTTTTTGATATATCAAACAAATCAGAAAATGATCCACAGTGCTTAATACAAATTTTAACAATATCATACATCGATCGAATTATTCTAAGCATTTTCCAATTAATACCTAATTTGTACAATTGTAACCAAAATGCATTTCTATTAATAGAGTCAAAAGCCTTTTTAATCTCTATGAATGCACAATAAAGCCTACCTTTAGCATTTAATAATTATGTAATATAAACACAGCATCTGTTGTAGATTTACCTTTTCTAAATCCAAACTGAGCATCGGATATTTTATTATTATAGTCACACCATTTATCGATACGTTTATTTAAGATGCTTGAAAACAGTTTGCCCATACTACTGACCAAGTTTATGCCTCTGTAATTATTTGCGATATTTTTGTTTCCCTTTTTATGTAATGCTATCATATATCCTTTCGTCCACTCTTCTGGAAAACTCCAGAACCAAAAATCGCATTGAAAATATCAGTTATATGCCCCGCCAATATATCACAGGTTGATATAAAGTATTCGTTCAATATATTGTCGCCGGCGGTGGCTTTATTCTTACGTAGCGACTTAATCGCTGCCTCTACTTCCGGAATAGTTATAGGCATGTCTAATTCATTAAAAATAGGATAATTATCATCAAAATTATGGTTATTAATAAAAGATTCAGCTTCGTCATTTGTCGCGCTTTTTATCTCCTTAAATAAGTCTTTAAAATATGTATGAAACTCATCTAGGGTGATATCGGTATTGTTTTGCTTTTTTCTATTAAACAGTTTCCAAAAATCGCGTGGTTTTGAATGTCACATCTGTTCCAGATCTTTCATTTGTCTATATTTAGACGCACGTCTTTTTTTCTTTATTATTGCTTTATAGTTCGCTTTTTTATCAGAAAGCGAAGTTCTATTTAAATTTGATTTATTCGTATTAAACAAAGATAACGCCTCTTTGTATAACTGCTTAGCCTGGCGACAATCATCATCAAACCATTTGTTTGAGTCCGAGTTTTCCAAACAAGAGGTCAACAGCCTCTGTCATTAAATTGGTAAAACTCGACACTACGTTATTAATACTATCATTATCACGAATATTCATATCATTTATAATTGATGTGAATACCGGTAACTTGTCAATTATCCTATTAGTTAGTAAAACGCAGCTCATAATGCTTATGGTTGAACTATTCAAAAGTGTTCATCCAAGAAACAAATAGACCTGATTTTACTTGATTTCAGCAAAGCATTTGATAAGGTCAGCCATGAGAAACTGATTCTCAAGCTGAGCGAATATGGGATCAGAGGGAATACTCTCATATGGATAAAGTCATTCTTAGACAACCGCACCCAGAGTGTGGCTGTCAACGGATCCAGGTCATCATCAATACCTGTTTCTTCTGGAGTGCCACAAGGATTCGTCCTCGGCCCAATACTGTTTCTTGCATATATAAATGACCTCCCAATAGATGTCAATTCCCGGGTTAGGTTATTTGCAGATGGCACTGCCATATACATAACAATCCCTTCAGAAAAACAATCAGAAACACTACAAAATGGGATATGGAATTTAATCCCACAAAATGCCAAGTCATCCATATCACCAAGTCTAAGAAACACCCATAGACACTTCATATTACCTCCATAATACAAAACTCAAAGCAATATTATCAGCAAAATATCTTTGACATTGACATTTCAGACGATCTAACGTGGAACACACACGTAGACAGAATCACCAAGAAAGCAAATCAAACATTAGGATTCCTTCACAGAAACATCAAAGTACTCTCAGAACCACTTAAGTCTATGGCCTACAAAACGTTAGTCCGACCGCAGCTCGAGTTCTGCTCCACTGTCGGGTCTCCCCACAATGAATGTTACATAAACCAGATTGAAGCTGTCCAACGCAGGGCAGCTCGCTGGGCAAAACATGACTATGGACAGACTTCAAGAGTCACAGAGATGCTCCACTCCTTGAAATGTAGAAGACTTGACCAGCGACGTATATATAATAGGCTCTCCCTCTGCTACAAGATCACCAACAGTCGTGTAGCTATATATGGCAATGACGAACAGAAGATCTAGACACCTACACTCACTTCAAATTAGAGTAAAAGGTACGACATCCGACTATTATAAGTATTCATACTTCCCCAGAAGAATAGTTCACTGGAATGACCTTCCCTCAGATATTCCCACCCTACCCAATATAGAGCATCCGCTGTGATTCGCTAAGAAAAAAAAATTTAAGCTTTTGCGAAAATGATTTGCAAAAGAAAAATAAAAGCCGATATTTACATATTTTCAATGCTGTAACCGGATACGAACGACTGCTACACAGCGTTCTTATTGGACATGTGCATTGTAACAGTGGACTGGTTCACGTTCGCTGGCTGATTACAAAAACCGATAAAATTATCACAACCAGTCTATCGATCACGCGTGTATATTGTGGATCAATGATGCTCGCAAATAACAATATTGTGTATGTGTCATAGGTGCGATATTTCAATAAAATAACATCATAAGAAAATATAGTGGTGTTTTATTATATTTTAATAACCATTATATACTTCCTATATTATCCATACATTACACTGTATATCCCTGCAAAATAGTTTATGCGTAGTTCGTTCCCGGTTATCGGCCGTAGGACTAACAGGTAAAATAGTATTAACACCTTAATAGCACGTTGCATATACCTTACTTCTACCTTACCTGTAATAATCCTTTGTTATGTAAATTATATGCTTTCGTACATGCGTAATAACTTGCGATCTTCACACTTGATGATTGGAAATTGTTGACATGACGTATATATGTATTTCACATACATTTACTTTATTCTTATTATTTATTGAAGCATATTTACAACATCTATTACAGAGTGTCGAATCGTCATTAAATATATCCGACGAGAACCCACACATACATATAAAGGTTGGGAAGCCCGAAAAAGTAAAGAGCTACCCCGGCGACAATGGTAAGGTAGAAATGCTTCGTGATAAGTTTTGGAGGGCACTCAGAAATAAGGATATTAAAAATGCCACAAGAACAGCAAATGAACAGGGTGACAGTTTTGAAATTTTAAGAAGAAAGGCTAGAGCTGAAGAACATGAGATGCAGATGGAATGAGATCGAATAGTAATTAAAACACTTCATCAACCAATAGTTCATAACGAAAAGGACAAGCAGACAAACATGTTGTACACGTTGATGAGTCAAATGAAAGATTCATGAGTATGGACAAGCAAGAGCTCACGAAGAAAGAAGTCGACCAGATGATCAGAGACAGTATAGTGATAGAGGGGACAACCAGAGGGGTGACTTTAAAGGAAGAATGCATTTCAGAGGAAGTAACAATGGAAGAGGACGGAGTCAATATCGAGGAAGGAATCCGAATTGGAAAGGAGGATATAACAACGATCAAGGTAGAGCGAATGGCAAACCAGATGAGAACAGCAATAAGAAGACCACCGCAGAAGAAAATAAACCTTTAAACCAATAAATGTCTCCATTGAAGGGCAAATGGCAGACACAGAGAACAGTCCTAGAAAAAGAGTTGATATTTTTAGCAGACTGATAGGAAAGGCAAACGAAACAGTCGTATATATCAACAAGATAGAAACACTCTGCATTGTGGACACTGGTTCAATGATAACAACAACAAGTGAGGATTTCCATACTGAAATGAAACCAAAACCAGAGTTACATACAATAGATGACTTTATAGTTCATGGGCCAGATGGAAACCAACTTCCCTATTTTGGTTATATCGAGGCAGATGTACAAGTGCCAGGATTAGGAACCATGGACATTACAGTGCCAATTCTTGTTGTTCCTAATACAGAATACAATTTAGAAGTTCCTGTCATAGTCGGTACTAATATATTGCGTTTTATACCACATGAAGGAAGCGGCATTGAAAATTTGACAGAAGAATGGAAATCAGCAATGGCCGCAATGAGTGGAAGACAAACAGTGGGAATGGTAAAATCAATGAACCACAATGATATTGAGCTGAAACCATTTGAAACAAAGACCATCTCAGGATTGGTGCGGAAACAAGCAGACATAGAAAGTGCTGTAACAGAGAGTTGTGAAGGGGCATCGAGTCGCATAGGGATTTGTCCTAGAGTAGTAGAACTCAATAAACCAGGGCGGAATGCAAGAATTCCAGTGAAAGTGTTCAATATGTCTGCTAAATCGGTCATTATCAAACCTAGATCTATTATATGTGACCTTCAAGAAGTAAAAGTGCTAAGATCATGGGAACTTTCTGCAGATAGGAAAGACATAACAGACGACAACGATGATGAAATAGACAAAGGAAAAGTAGATGAGTGGATCCACGATTTAAAAATTGACATATCTCACGTACCTCAGGACAAACAAAGTAAAGATGGTCAAGAGTAAATTATTTCAGTGGAAAGACATATTCTCATCGGGACCCTTACACATTGGCCACACCAAGGTAGTGAAACATCCCATCAACTTAGAAAATCCTGCCCCATTCAAGGAACCGTATGCCTCCGTACCACCAGCTTTAATTGAGGAAGTCAGAGAGCACCTGAACGAAATGATTGACATGGGAGCCATCAGACAATCACAGAGCCCTTTCTCTTCAAAGGTGGTAGTTGTCCGGAAGAAAGATGGTACAATCCGCTTCTGCGTTGACTACAGGAAGCTCAACAACAGGACGATTAAAGACGCACACGCGATACCACGGATTGAAGACACAATTCATCTACTAGCTGGTTCGAAATATTTCAGCAAGTTAGATTTAAAGGCTGGGTACTGACAGGTGGAACTTCGCGAAGAAGACAAGGCGAAGACGGCATTCCAAGTAGGAAGTTTGGGATTTTATGAGAGCAATCGCATGCCATTTGGACTCTGCAATGCCCCAGCAACGTTTCAGCGTATGATGCAACGTTGTATGGGGTCGATGAATTTACGTGATTGCTTCATATATCTAGACGATATTAAAAATTTTCTTCAAATTTCGAGGAACACATCGATCGTCTAGAAGCCGTATTTCAACGCATTCAAGCCAATAACCTGAAGCTAAAGGCCAGCAAATGCGAACTTTTCATGAAGAGGTCCTATACCTCGGACATTTAGTTTCGGAGGAAGGTATCCGAACGGATCCGGAAAAGGTGTCTGCCGTCGAGAAATGGCCCACTCCAAGATCCATTAAGGATGTCCGCAGCTTTCTTGGATTTTCTGGATATTATCGAAAGTTTATCAAGGACTACGCCAAGTTAGCCAGACTTCTCAACGACCTTTTAATAGGCGATAGCCCAAAGAAGGAAAAGAAAAAAATGAAGCGGAAACCATTTCTGTGGGGTACACCTCAACAAGATGCCTTTGATAGCATCAAACAGAAATTATCCGCTGCACCTGTTCTGGCTTATGCAGAATACACAAAGACATTTAAGCTACACACAGATGCCTCAATTCAAGGAGTGGTTGCGTTTGCCAGCAGGAGTCTCAAGCCATCAGAAAAGAATTACGCGGCACACAAGAAGGACTACCACAACCTGACTTCTATGGTGATGTGATTTATAAACTTCGTAAGATTCTTGGTCATGATCACTTTCATACTATCTTTGTTAAACTTGTTAAAAAGTTTATCAAAAGAGGTTATGACCCTACAATTTTGCAACGTACTGCATGCTTGGTGGTGGACCTTTTTACAGTTCGCCACTATGCTTTCCTCTTTAATTGTACGATGACCGGACAGACTGTGGACTCTATGATGACGACTACCTTAAGCCCATTGGGACGGTGGCGTTTGATATTTGTCTATGATCTTTCTTGTCGTGCCCTTAATGGTTTATTCTTTTACTGCTCTGGCTTCTGCCAAGTCAATGAGTACCTTCATTGTGGCTTTCTAGGCTATTGTTTTTTTTGTATAAAATTTACACGAGTATATTTGTGTTTTACTTATATTGCCTATTGATGCTGCCTTGTTGGTTAGAGATTAGATCATGGCGGGGATTTCTTTATTTACACTGTCCTGTTTTAATGGGATGACAGTAGGGTAAGAGTGAGGTTTGGTGCACCCTAAATCCGGTTTAACCCCCCCCCCCCCCCCCCCCCCCCCCCAGTGGCCTACTTTGCCACTGACCTTCCAAGGCGGTAGCTCTATTGTCAACCCTTTTGTGTTTGTGATGTCGTTTGCATTTAGTATTGCTTTTGCCTTCTTGTTTGTCTGTTTGCGTGTTTGTTTCTGTGTTTTGTGGTTGACAGTCCTCCTTGAATTCTACTTCCATGTCCGATCTTTTTATATTTCTTTTTAGAGTTCCTCGCGTTAAAGTGGTCAGTAACGGAGAAAGTCCATGACTTTCTGTATGGTAGTAAATGCATTGCTTTTACCGATAACAACCCTCTGACATACGCCCAGACATCAGCAAAACTAGATGCTACTGGTCAGCGCTGGATTGCTAGTCTTGCCAACTACAACCTACACATTCAGTATAGGAGCGGTAAGAAAAACATAGACGCGGATGACTCTCAAAACAGCGTCCACAACAACCAGTCCACGCGGCCCAAACCAAAGCAATTGGGCCTGACGTCATTAAGGCAATTGCATTCGTAGTCAGAGTAGACGACTTAGTTTTGGCAGATACTGTACAAGCTCCAGATGAAAGAGGACAATACGTCAAGGAATCTAATTCACCAGATGAGCTTCTACTGGCACATAGTCTGTGTGTTTAGGACTGGAGCAAAGCCCAGCATGAAGATCCCATCATATCGGAAGTTGTTCGGCACATTCGGTGCGGAACCAAACCTATGTCTACGACATTTGGTTCCAATGCTGCAACAATCTCCAGCTATTTGCGGGAATGGGCCAAGCTCTTTATCAACGACAGAGTGCTGTATAGAAGAGTCATGGTATCTGGTCAAGAAAGGCGCCAACTTGTTCTCCCTAACAAGTTAAGGGATGATGTATTCCAGGCTTTGCATGATGACCTTGGCCACCAGGGTCGCGATTGGACACTATCTTTCTTTCGCAATAGACTTTACTGGCCTGGTTTGGATTGCTTTGTCACCGAGAAAGTGTGCTACTGTAGCCGTTGTATAAGACGGAAGTCCAAGAACACGTGGAAATAGTTTGTGTGGACTACTTATCTCTGGAACGATCAAAGGGTGGGTTTGAAAACATCCTAGTTATTACAGATCATTTCAGTAGATACGCACAGGCTTTTCAACTAAGAACCAGACCGCCAGGACTACCGCCAGAATACTGTTTGACCAGTTCATCGTACACTATGGTTTCCCAGCAAGGATACATAGTGATCAAGGTCGAAACTTTGAATCACAGTTGATCAAGGAACTATGTGATTTTGCGGGTACAGATAAATCAAGGACCACACCTTACCATCCGATGTGTTCTTGGGCAAGACACTTTTCTTTAGCCTCGTCCGTCGGATGGGGACGTAAACCGGGCGGTCCCGTGTAACGGTCTATCCTCCGAGCACGTTAAAGAACCATAGGAATCTATTCGATAATAAGAGTAGGGCAGGTTCCCGGATTCCTATGTATCCTTCCCCCCTCTCTCTGGGGCGGCTCTAAATAACCTATACTGTGTTGATGAGCCGTTAAACAACATTCAATTTAAAACATATTACCATCCGATGTGGAATGGTATGGTAGAGCGTTTCAACCAAACGTTACTCAAGATTCTTGGGACCCTTGAAGGCGATCAGAAGGCTGATTGGAAATCTCATGTTCCAACCTTGACGCACGCATACATTCCAACATCTCAAGGTGACGCAGTGATTCCTCTATACGTTATTCCGCAACGTCGAGAGCATGTCCCAACAGAGCGGACTCAAAATGTCACCCAAGAACAGACACCGCACTCCTCTAGTGAGTCAGAATCTTCTCGAGACACATACTCACCAAGGCCAGACAGAAATAGAAGGAAACCCATGTGGATGCAAACGGGTGACTGGAACCTTGGATAGTATAGATACTTTCACTATGTTTACTGTGAATTTACGGATATTGTTGGTAGATTACATATACTGTATTATGTTTATCATATACAGTAAGGTGATGACTGTTTCATGTACACGTCATAGACTACAGTTGTTTTAATATCCATGTTTATGTAGAGAGTGGAGGTCGATTGCTAGTAAGTACTTAGTACTTTAGATTGTGTTTAGATTACTTTTGATTACGTCATAAGTTATGTTTAGGGTGTAAATTGCTTATATTATGCATGGGTATTACTTTTAGTAGTATGTATATCGATTGGAAAGGCAATTTATTTCATATGGAATTGTAATCGTCTGCGTCGTACATCGGGTGGCGTGACTTCTACATACGGAAAGTTTTTTATGTTATGTTTTATATATTTTAGGAAATGTTGAGGGCAGCATTTTTGCCGGAGGGAGGAAATATGTCATAGGTGCGATATTTCAATAAAATAACATCATAAGAAAATATAGTGGTGTTTTATTATCTTTTAATAACCATTATATACTTCCTATATTATCCATACATTACACAGTATATCCCTGCAAAATAGTTTCGCGTAGTTCGTTCCCGGTTATCGGCCGTAGGACTAACTGGTAAAATAGTATTAACACCTTAATCGCACGTTGCATATACCTTACTTCTACCTTACCTGTAATAATCCTTTGTTATGTAAATTATATGCTTTCGTACATGCGTAACAACTTGCGATCTTCACACTTGATGATTGGAAATTGTTGACATGACGTATATATGTATTTCACATACATTTACTTTATTCTTATTATTTATTAAAGCATATTTACAACATCTATTACAGGTAATACATTGTAAACTATTAATTGAATAGTATTTCATAATATGCATTAACATGTTGTTAGGAATTGTTGCTTGCTTTAACTTGGTTTAAATATGTTCACTGTAAACCCCTTTGTTGTGGAAAAGACCGTCGGCCATTGTATTGTATTTGTAAACAAACACACTAGATGATTAGAAATTGTTGACATGACGTATATATGTATTCCACATACATGTACTTGATTCTTATTATTTATTAAAGGATATTTACAATATCTATTACAGAGTGTCGAATCGTCATTAAATACATCCCGACGAGAACCCACAAGTAAATATAAAGGTTGGGAAGCCCGAATAAGTAAAGAGCTACCCGGCGACATAAACAAACTTTCTGACACTCTCTGAAAAGATAATTGATGCAATTAAGTAATTAAAGGATTAAGACAACACAGCTTGATCTCTTATACAATCATCGGCGAGCGTGGCGGACGATCAAACAACGAAAATGAAACTATGGTTGATGTTTGTTATTGAGTGCAGCAAACTTTGTCGGGTATTGAAAATTAAAGAAATCGGAAGTGATTACATGTTATTTTTAGAAATAAATAATATATTATAAGAAAAGATGAGATCAGAACAATTGTTTCAATTGATTTAAATACCCTCGACGTATAAGCTATATCAAGCCATTCCCGTTCAGACCACCGAACCAGCAGGACGAGTCCATCTACAACGGTTTCTTCAAGCGGTGTTGATGCGTCCTGTAGGGGGATCCGAAACGTGGCTACCATCATCGACCACCATCAACGTCGGGCCGGTGAGGTTTGTTTCTAGTAATTTCGGTCCCATCGAGTCGAACGTTGAAAGTGTTGCAGTTAGGTTGTCATCAGCATTGATACACGTTCCGATATGGTATACACCCCACACTAGGGTGATACCGTGGCCCTTCTCAGGGCCGTTTTTTTTTAATCTACTGAGACATTATCACCACGGATACATTCAACCTGCGAGATCTACACTTGTCGTATGCTGGAGTCACTGTATCAGTTCGGGAGGATTGATAACCCATCAGACGACGGTGTATATGGCGGAGGAGACCATGGAGCATACACAGAATGGAAGACGCCGTAAAATCACCTCCGCAAACATTGGGGAACGTTCCGGGGGGTCGTCCACCATTTTGTGCTAGCTCCAGGACGTAAACATCAGGGGACATAAACATCACGGATTCTCCATCAGCAGGATTGACCTCCTTGGCGGTGACGGCGCGGAGGTTCACGTGGACCCGGATTGACCTACTAGGCAGGCTTCAAATCACCTGTGTCCTGATTGGTCGGAGAGTTTCTAATCATCTTTTCGAGCCGGCAATCGAATAGACCTAGTCACAATTCTGCAGGCAATCCGATTGGCCAAAATCTTCTATTGGACTTAATAATCTTCTTGGACTTCGCAATCTACTTGGACTTTCTGATCTTCTACCGACTTCCTATCAGGGGTTTCTACACCGTTGGGCCACCAACTCTAATCTACTGCTGCTATCAACGATAATCGACTTTGAACGAGAGATACCAACCTTCCCCGGACTCAACTGCACTCCGAAAACGTCTATAGAAAAGCTCGCTAAAATGCGTTATGCAATACAGCGAGGGTAAATAAAAACTTCTACTCACTCGCTATATCAAGCATTCCAGTTCAGACCATCGAACAGGCAGGACGTCTTGCGGCCGTCTGGGACAAGGTGACTCCGCAAGGCGTGTCGCTGGCTGGAATCGTTCGCACCATGTCGGACAGTGATATCCAAAAACGTGTGTTCCCTTATGGTTAACTCGTGAAGTTTTTTTTTAATATGCTGTACATAAGTTTTTATCCTGCTTTTACCGTGGCCCTAAAGAGGGACGTTTAGACGACTACTGAAACTGCTACGTTGGACGAGCGAGATACCCCTTGCCACTTCAAGTTCCAGCAACTGACAAGCGACTTCTACGATGGAACACAACGGCTCACCTAGGACCGTCAACGTTGGAATAACCTTGCGAGATATACACTAGCTGCGGGCGTGGTTAGCTACTATTTTCGCGGCCAGTGTGTATACCGGAGGAGCCATCACCACGTGCAAAGCTGCCAACACGGACTTCCACTTCACGAGCGATGGGATCGACCTACTTGAGATGCTTCTAATCACCTGTGCGCTGATTGGATAAGACGATTTCGAGCCGGCAATCGGATTGACCTAGTCACAATTCTGCAGACAATCCGATTGGCCAAAATCTTCTATTGGACTTATTAATATACTTGGACTTCACAATCTACTTGGATTTACTCATCTTCTACAGACTTTCAACGAGGGGTTTCTACACCAACGTGCCACCAACTATAATCTACTGCTGCTATATACGATAATCTGCTTTGGACGAGAGATACCAATTAACCTTCCCCGGACTCATCTGCACTCCGTAATCTTCTACAGAAAAGCTCGCTAAAATGCGTCATGCAATACAGCAAGGGTAAATAAAAACTACTACTCCCTCAGCTATATCAAGATGTAAAACTGCCAATACTGCAATAGCAAACATGGCTTGTACACGTCCGCTAGATTTAGATTTAGTTCTAGACATAAAACGTCGCACATATTTAAATATATCATGGATACATTTAATTTTTATCAATATTGATTTTTTACATTTATTTTTTTACTTATTCAATATCGGGATAAAGTGAAAAAAAAAAAAAAAAAAAAAGCATAAAAAGCAAAATTGATGGTTATCATCCCGACATTAACTTTTATTGAACTAGATTTAGATTATGAAAAAAAAAAAAAAAAAAATTTAAATTCTATTCTTGTTTGACTCCACCTTCTAAATTTGCCAAAATTCAGAATTCACCTGTTAGACCTAAATGAATCAATGCATATTTGCCGTTTATTCTGAAAATGACTCCGTTATATGCATGGTGAAAATATGGCTCCAACTGTGGCTCTTATTTCTCAAATGTGGCTCCTTTTTTCCTTTTTGCGGAAGTAGTAGCGAAAGAAAAAATACTCTGGAGAGGCCCTTCAGTTGTTCAACTCTGCAGTTAGCATAGTGGAACATGACTCGCCATATAAAGTAGCCCCAGAGTTGTTTTTATTTTCAATCTTTACTTACTTACTTTTATTCTATTAACACGTCTATGCGCCATTCCTAGGTCCACAGCAGGGGTTTGGAATTAAAGGAAGGTAGATAAAATAGGTATCATTATACCTTAAATAATTATCAGTGTAAAGACGATGTTACAAAACGTTTGAAAAAGTTTTGCGAATAAGATGAACAATTTTTAAGAATAACTGTTCATTGTTTTCAGTATAGTAGTTTCTGAAGCCAGCAAGTAAGTCACACATTTGATCATTGCTGCCTTTTGAGATAAATTTAGAAAATACATCAATTCCTACATTTTCTAAAATAGCTGACCATTACTTATTTCTGTAATCGTTATTTTTAGGACAAAAATGTATAATGTGTGCTACTTTATTGTAAGTTAACTTTTTAAAGTGTGGCTCTTCTAGAGATACAATCAAATTATGTAAATATTGGTAGATTGTTTTATTTATTTTTAAATCACTGTTACATGTAGATCGATAGAACAATCATTTCAAAAATGTTGCTATGTACAACTAGTAAAAGGGTAAATCTAAATCAGCCACTTAATAGCGAGCACAGCTAGCGAGAAGTGCCGAAGGCACTTCGAGCGCAAGCGAACTTTACGGTAAGGGAAGAAAAAAAAAGAAAAAAAAAAAAAGAAAAAAAAAAAGAAGATAATTGCTAATCTATGTGTCTCGATTTTGATGGTAAATCGTCGTTGTCACGCTTTAAGCATTTCTAACGCAGACACCGGCTCCCACTATAGGAGTTTTAGTTTCGAAATTCTGATTTGTTTTCTTTAAAACAGTTTTCTGTGCAACGTTTCCGTTATGACTGATTAGAGTAGAGTTTCAGAAATAATTTGAAAGTCTCTCCGACTCCTTCACAAAGTCCTATAGAATATGTGCAGCAGAATATTTAAAGAGTTCAAATGCGAAACTAAGGCTTTCTAGAAAATATGTGGTTTCCGTGGGAAATTTCAAAATGACAACAAATGCAGGAATATGCTGAACATGTCAACAATTGCAGAGCGCACAATGATTAAACAACACTAGCAGCATATGTGAGATATTCATTTATTATGGTTTTTATTTGTAAACACTCGGTATGAAGGTTAAATTCTCTTGGCCGGAAACTTTCCACATTATGCAAATTAGCGCGTGTTAAAATCAGTGACGTAAGAGTAGTAAATATTGACATTATTTGCAGACGACTAGTGACAACTCAGGTAATTTCTGGAAGACTCGGATTGCTTTTACTTTGTAATAACACTTTTGTGAGTTGATGTTGAGCTAGTTTAAATGATAAATTGTGGACAAATCGATGATAATTTCATTCACTTCGAACGAACACTTTTGTGGGTTTATGTGAAAGAGCAAGTTTTAACTTCACCTTGAACTTTCCATCACTCATGTAAATATTCACCGTTGTGCGAAGATGTTCCAGCACAGTACTGGAAGAATAAGAAGTTTTAAATGATTAATTATTTATGGACAAACCACCCTCGCCGTGAACGGAAAGCGTTTCTTCAGTCTAACCCCTAAAATAATCTACAATATATATCCCCCCCCCCCCACACCCCCACCCTGAAAAAAAAAGAGGAAAAGTTTCCTCAGACAGACATCCCTCTCCTGGAAAGTCTTAGACTACAAGCCACCCCACCACTTCCCAGCCAGCATGGCCATATCGGATGATTTTTGGTAATTGTTCGGAATGTCGGCAGATCGGCCCGATGTATCTGTTATCTGTCATAGACATCGGGCCGTTATGCAGACTGCCGCTCTGTTACCGATATCAGTAACAGAGCGGCAAGGCCCGATGTCTATCCGTTATCTGTATATAGGAAACATATCGGTCCGATATTGGCTTGCTGACTGGGTTTGTGTGTATTTTTTATGATTTGCTGAAAAGATATCGGTCAGATGTCGGCTTAATGTTGGATATGCCGACGTAAAGCCAATTAATTCAATATTTTCCAATTTTTGAATTTTTTGTTTGTATGTCATGCTAAATTGATTGTTCAATGCATTAATCTGAATGAATATAGCACATTTCTTCTAATGTCTATTATTATATCTCGGGCCAACGTCAGGCCGACATAGTTTGCATCAGTTGATACCATATATCGGGCCAACGTCAGTCCGATATAACACGCCATCAATCCATAAATGGAGGTAATGACATGTCATTGTGAATATTGTATATTTATTGTTAATGTGAACAGATATTCCTCGCAAATGTCATTTTTTACATTGCAAAATGATGCTACCTATAAGCCTACATTCACAAGAGTGAATTCACTTCCCAGCCAGCATGGCCATATCGGATAGATTTTTGGTAATTGTTCGGAATGTCGGCAGATCGGCCCGATTTATCTGTCATAGACATCGGGCCGTTATGCAGACTGCAGTCTGTTACCGATATCAGTAACAGAGCGGCAAGGCCCGATGTCTATCCGTTATCTGTATATAGGAAACATATCGGTCCGATATTGGCTTGCTGACTGGGTTTGTGTGTTTTTTTTATGATTTGCTGAAAAGAAATCGGTCAGATGTCGGCTAAATGTTGGATATGCCGACGTCGGGCCGACGTAGAGCCAATTAATTCAATATTTTCCAATTTTTGAATTTTTTGTTTGTATGTCATGCTAAATTGATTGTTCAATGCATTAAACTGAATGAATATAGCACATTTCTTCTAATGTCTATTATTATATCTCGGGCCAACGTCAGGGCGACATAGTTTGCATCAGTTGATACCATATATCGGGCCAACGTCAGTCCGATATAACACGCCATCAATCCATAAATGGAGGTAATGACATGTCATTGTGAATATTGTATATTTATTGTTAATGTGAACAGATATTCCTCGCAAATGTCATTTTTTACATTGCAAAATGATGCTACCTATAAGCCTACATTCACAAGAGTTTTATTTATTGCTAATGAATATTTTTCCAGTCGAGCTAATTGAGATAAGCACCAAAAAAAAAAATATATATAAGGTAGTGAGTATTCATTAAATTGATTTGATAAAAAAAAATCGGACGGAGTAAAACGCCCGATAACCTTGTATGTTGCGAAACATATACATGTATTTTGGATTGGTAATCCGATGCTCTAGCTACACTTCGGGTCGAAACTATATCGGATACATATTGGATAGATAACTAACCGATATTGGACCGATGATGGATAGTAAACTAAAAGGATGTCTAACCGATGATGGATTGTAAACTAAAACGATATCTAACCGATATTGGACCGATGTGTAGCCGCCAAGATATCGGTCCGACTTGAAGCCGATGGGCACGCCGATCTCAGGCCGATATCGTTTGCGATACTGGTCCTATATAAAAAAAAAATATGGGGCCGATGAAGGCTAGATATAGGATTGCTGGCTGAGTCCTCACCCCCTAGATTTGTTCATTTCAAAATACCCCCCACCCCCCACACACACACACCGAACGACCCACAAAACACACACACACCTGTGTGTACTACGGTGTGGTATCCCAGTGTGGCAGCACTATAGACTGTAGATAGATACATTACACTAAACACAATCATAAGTCCAGATTCTATTGTGCCCACAGTGCTCCAAGAAAATATTTTTAGGGGACTAGCCCAGGGCTAGTGGGTCCTGAAAATCCACTAGCCCTGTTTGTTTTTTCACTAGCCCTGAGTTTTTTTGTCACAAGCCCTTTTTTTTTTACTTGCCTTAAAAATAATGTGTCTTGTTTGTATTTGTCTTTGTCAGTTATCATTTATCTTGTTTGGCCATACTTTTACGGAACTCGTTTTATTAAAATGTATTTAAATGAACCAGCTCACTGAGACCCGACTATCTATTACTTATACCCAGCTGACGACATCTCATTATGTTAAAGCTGATTCTGATTTAACGGATTCAGATACTCATTATAATCTGGGCTGATAATTATATTTAAAGCCCTTATATAATTCATTAAATACTGAGAAAATTAAAAATTCAGTAATTCTTATCTTCTCATAACCAATTGATGTACGTTTAAGTTTCGTTGGCAGTAGTCATTGGGTGAAAGCGTAGCAATGGTAAGATGGAACAATTTAGGATTTTTTTATTTATTTTTTTAGCATTACCCCACCCACAAATTGTATACAGTGATACAAGTGTTCAAGTCCAGTTCCTCCATAAAGGCATTTTAATCGGCAAAATACATTGGAAAATAAATATAAACTGTTAACTGTATATGAAAATGACTGTGTTTTAAATTTTATTTACAAAGTAATCGATATTTTCCTCTCACAAATATATTACATATATTTCCGTGTATCTTAATTTCACTTCGCGAGAGTTCTTTCCCCCGAGTCAGAAATTTCTAAATGTTATCTAAGTATTGATATATTTCGCTTTTCACAGTTTCATATAAAGCATGCTTCCATTATCAAAAATCCATGGTCTCTTGATTCATCAAAAGTCGCCGACAAATCAGCGTGATTGTGTTGATTGCGATTCTGTATCGGCCAATTTGTAATCGTTTGAGTCAGTACCGCCATTTTGAGCTGATCACGTGACGAACAAGTGATCAACCAGTAGTATTTTTAAAAAGTGGTTTCATTGGTTAATCGACCCGAGTTGAAAAACTGAACATCAATTGATTGGATAATGCCGACTGTCAATTAAGGTTCTTGGAGGATTGACAGTATGTTTTGTTTTGATGTTCGCCGATGCCCGCGGCGAATGCTAATTGAATTACCTAGAAGCGAGTGCAATTAACAGATTATGAAACATGTGGGGGATGTTTTATTACAGGTGCCTGACTGGCGCTTGTTTGTTATACTCAGATCGTGTAATTTAGGCAGTGGGATTTTTGTTTAAAATTTTTTTTTGGACTAGCCCGACGGGCTAACTGCATGGAATTTGTTACAAGCCCGACTTCAATTTTGACTAGCCCCGGGCGTCGGGCTATCCAATTTCTGGAGCCCTGGCCCATACAGGTGGGTGTCCTATCCTTTAAAATATGGCGGATGGTCTGGTTCTCAGATAGTGATTTTTAAGTCATATCTGTGGTATGATAAAAATGACCTCATTATAGAATTTAAAAACCGGAATTGTTTGTATTTGTTTTATGACATAATTATAGACCAGTGGTACGAGTCACCGGAACACAACAGACCAGAACAGAGATGAAATACCAGGATGTACTGGAACTGCTTTTTCAGTGAAAGCAAAAATGAGATTTACACTACAGAAGGGCTGCACACTGAACATCTTCAAGAAAAGAGTCATCTATCCTTTGTTTATATTTAAATGGTTGTCTGTGACTGATAGTTGCATTATTCTGTCAGGCATTTACAATCAGCATTGGATGGTGACACTAGCATCTTTTAGGAGTGGCCCATTGGGTCAGTCACACACAGATTGGATTTTTTCAAACCCATACACTGAAGTGAATGCAACTTGCCATCTTGTACAGACAGTTCTTATTCAAGGTAAGATCAGGACAGATGGACTGTGGTGTTAAAATTAAAACAATTATCCCTAACTCTCATCTATTTGTGAATCATATTTAGTGTTATCAGCTAAATACACAGGTCACAGTTTGCATATATTTAGTAATAAATAATAACAGAGAAAATATCAACATTTCTGGCAAACAGAAAAAAAATGTAAAAAAGCAATTGGAACAATGTATGTATATGTATAAAGTTAACAATCTTTCAGTTTAGTTATATCACGACAGTGTATACTTGAAGCATCGAGGTAAATGCTGAATTTGGCTGTTTACTTTCTTTCAAGCTAGTCTAAAACTTTTTTATCTAAAATTATACTGAGTTGCAAAAGAAAGTGTATACAGCTCAGTTGTGAAAGAAAGTGTGCAATGAGTTTTTTTTTAATGATTTATTCATTCTTCTTATTATTGAGGCCCCCAGGAGAATGGAAGGGTTACATCTTCCTTTGTTCCCTGAAAATATGAGTCAGTGTTCCCTTGTTCCCCACAACTATTTTGCTTTGTTCCCAAACATTATTTGTCCAATGTTCCCCTGTTCTCTAAAAGTATTTTCAATGTTTAAAAGATTTGCTAATGTTCCCCAAAATTCATTCTGGTCTACAGTACACTGTCATCACAAAAATATTGTTTGAAATGTTAACTTTTTGTGATTTTTTTTTAAATATTAAAACTAGATGTTAGAATTTTATTTCCTGTAAAGTCATGTTCCATTGTTCCCTTACCTAAACATATGTGTCAATGTTCTCTTTTCCCCTGAAAATAACAGCCATTATTAACAGCCATTGTTCCCTTGTTCACTAAATATAAATGGCCATTTCCCCCAAAACCCCTGAGAGAACCTCATTATTGTGTTGCTTTAAATTGTATTGTTCTTTCATTGAGTTTTATCTGTTTTAAATTTACTTTACCATTTTCTTTGCTCGCCTCAAGGTTTTACCTTAGTTCATATTAGCGAGCACAGCTAGCGAGAAGTGCCGAAGGCACTTCGAGCGCAAGCGAACTTTACGGTAACGGGAGAAGAAAAAAAGAAAAAAAGAAAAAAAAAAAAAGAAGATAATTGCTAATCTATGTGTCTCGATTTTGATGGTAAATCGTCGTTGTCACGCTTTAAGCATTTCTAACGCAAATACCGGCTCCCACTATAGGAGTTTTAGTTTCGAAATTCTGATTTGTTTTCTTTAAAACAGTTTTCTGTGCAACGTTTCCGTTATGACTGATTAGAGTAGAGTTTCAGAAATAATTTGAAAGTCTCTCCGACTCCTTCACAAAGTCCTATAGAATATGTGCAGCAGAATATTTAAAGAGTTCAAATGCGAAACTAAGGCTTTCTAGAAAATATGTGGTTTCCGTGGGAAATTTCAAAATGACAACAAATGCAGGAATATGCTGAACATGTCAACAATTGCAGAGCGCACAATGATTAAACAACACTAGCAGCATATGTGAGATATTCATTTATTATGGTTTTTATTTGTAAACACTCGGTATGAAGGTTAAATTGTCTTGGCCGGAAACTTTCCGCATTATGCAAATTAGCGCGTGTTAAAATCAGTGACGTAACAGTAGTAAATATTGACATTATTTGCAGACGACTAGTCAGTCCTACAAACATGTCTAAGTTTCCCAAAATTTGCCTTTTTTCTCATCTGGGAGGTCATAATTACCCATTAAATTGGAATGACAAGCCTCTCCACAAGTATAATTAATTGCCAGGATCAGGTTACCAGTACCGGTCAGTGGTCAGCTGTTTTTCTGAGATATTCTCTGGCTTCCTATTTTGCAATTCATTTAGAACTGAGGGTTGTATGTTTTTACTTAAATGTTTATGGATCATTATTGTAAGAATTTCTCAAACACATCTGCGTTGTACTTTTTAATAAGAATTAATAGTTATATTTTATCAAATTAGTACATCAAGAGGTATTTCAATACATTTTCTAATAAAGAAAGATGCCTGTCATTTGTCTTATTTAGGTAAATCAGTAAAATGATGTGCAGTGTAATAATTCTGACTTTGAGAACACTCAACTAAATAACCTCACACTTTTTAAAAAAAAAAATCACGTCCTACATTGTTAGAAGTACGAACTTGAAACATTGATATATATGATAAGAATATATGTGTAATTATGCAAGGGTTTATTAACATTTTCTTACCTCTCCAGGGGACATGGTCGGGGTGTGTGTGGTGGGAGTGGGAGTTGTTTTACATTAAAAGTACAATTACTCCTACATGCTTAAAGGGACACATGACAATCTTGAAGTTTTTATTAAGCATTTAAATTAGCGCCTCGATTTATTAATCTAGTATAATTTTGACTTTAAAACTGGTGAATATAATTAAATATTCTTCTTATTCTACCGCAGTTTTCAATTTATTGGTGCAATATTCTTTACAGTAAGTAATGAAAAAATTATTTGCTTTATACAATTTTTATAATTAATATTCATAATTGAACAAATGCAAGTTATGTAGAAAAACTAACAGGATATCGCGAGTTTTTTAAAGAATCAAGCTTGCCGTGTGTCCCTTTAACTGTATGAGTATGAAATTGTCTATGTATTATCGTTTGCTCAATTATCAATACATATATAACGTTGTTTTTTGGTATCTCTAAGTGTTATAGTATTGAAAATACGGTCCAGACAAGCATTTTCTATGACAGAGGTCACAGGTCAAGGTCACAATGACCTTATTTTGGTACGCGACACACCGTTATCACAAGATGTATTCACATAGCAAGTTTGGTATCTTTAAGTGTTATAGTATTGAAAATACGGTCCGCACAAGCATTTTCTATGACAGTGGTCACATGTCAAGGTCAAGGTCACAGTGACCTTATTTTGGTACGCGACACACCGCTATCCCAATATGTATCAACATACCAAGTTTGGTATCTCTAAGTGTTATAGTATTGAAAACACGCTCCAGACAATCATTTTCAACAGTCCGTAAATTGCAATAATATAAAAATATATTGCAAGATATCATAACGTTACTTCATCAACTCAGTTCATCACAAGATAAAACGTTTTTTCACTCTTTTTAATTCAACTTGGAACTTTAACAGCAGTTGAGCAAGATCATCACTTCTGGGATTGCATTTGGATTTTCTAAAATAAAATGTATTAATGGAATTATAAGTATAAACATGTAAATATGTGAGTATAGTTAGATCGTTTCTTACTCATTTCAAGATGCATTAACATGACATTAGGTTTCAATGACCTTGCTACTAGTTGTTATGATCATAACCCAACTAACTGTGATAGAATAACATTGGTATATTTATATGTTTGTGCTATTATTATTTTAAAACCTGCTAAAACAATGCTCTATCACTGATGTAAGAAAATGGCAAATGAAATTACGTTTTAATACCTTTTCTGTAACAGAACATAATGTAACAGTATTATGTATTTAATACTACAAGCTATGCTTTGTATATACAAAATGAATAAACACCGACATAATTGTTTCCTGATAATCACACTGCCAAGAAGTAAGTCTCAGTTAAAATACAGACATTTTATTTTTTTGCATGATTTTCAACATGAGCAAAAACAAACCGGATAACGTTTTTGACACTAAAGACAGGTTTTCCATTAACTTCATGGACATGTTTGTCTTTTCCTTTTAGCCACTTGAATATATTGCTGGTTTTAATTTTAGCCTCTGTTGGAAGTCTATTGCTGTTTAAATATTCTTTTAGATCACTAAATGTTATCCATTCTCCGGAATCATCATAGTTAATTTTTAACTCCTTTAAAGCATGAATTAGGAACGCCATTTTGCAACCAGAACAATCTGTAACTAAAATCAAAATCAAAACATTATTTTAAACTTTCCGTAGTTCCTCTCAGCCACTTTTTACCCATTATTTTAAAGTTGATTTGTTCATTGCAAATCAAAATTAATGAAAACTTATGGAAAACTGATTTTATGTTATAATTCAAGAAGTGTATTCTACAAACAGACATTTGGATTTGCCATATATAATAATCATACACATGTAATCTCATATGAGAATCGTGTTTCTTCTATAAAAAGGAGCCACATATAATAATCATACACATGTAATCCCATATGAGAATCGTGATTCTTCTATAAAAGGAGCCACATATAATAATCATACACATGTAAATGTAATCTCATATGAGAATCATGATTCTTCTATAAAAGGAGCCACATATAATTATCATATAAAATGTTCCATATGATATTTATGTAATACATGTTGGACTTTCGTATATTTTTTTTAATACAAATAAACCCACAAACTTTTCGTTTTTAAAAATACACATTTTTATATAATTTTCATGATTTTTTTTCGTGTATTTTTTGTGATTCTTATATGATACTGATATGATTCATATACAAAGAGGTTCCTGTTATATAATTATCATATAATATGTATCATTCGAAAATTATGTAAGAATCATGTGGCAAAATTGGTAGTGTATTACAACTAACATGTATTGCAAATATAAATCATACAATTATAATTACAGTTGAAGCTAAGATTTTCTGAGTTTAAATTAAGATACTTATGAATTAAATAGAAAATGTAGTAATTATGAATTACTTACTCTTAGTGTTCACATCTTGCCGAATTATTAGTTTCCTAATGAACAAACCAACTTGAGAATGTTCATAAGACAAAATTCCAATAGACTGAAAGCAAACTGCAAACATATGGTGAGCATTAGGTAATTAGATAGGGTTTCTGGAGACGGTGGTCAGCCCAGCAGGTAGTGAGATTTATGGCCATTTAACATCTCATTTACAGTTACTAATGATTACTGTAGCTGATAAGCCGAGCATCCAGAAGATGCTAGTTTTGGACTTGTTTGTAGGACTGTAGTGACAACTCAGGTAATTTCTGGAAGACTCGGATTGCTTTTACTTTGTAATAACACTTTTGTGAATTGATGTGGAGCTAGTTTAAATGATTAATTGTGGACAAATCGATTATAATTTCTTTCACTTCATACGAACACTTTTGTGGGTTTATGTTGAGCAAGTTTTAACTTCACCTTGAACTTTCCATCACTCATGTATATATTCACCGTTGTGCGAAAATGTTCCAGAGGAACCCAGCACAGTACTGGAAGAATAAGAAGTTTTAAATGATTAATTATTTATGGACAAACCACCCTCGCCGTGAACGGAAAGCGTTTCTTCAGTCTAACCACTAAAATAATCTACAATATATATCCCCCCCACCCACACACACACCCACACACCCACCCACCACCACCCTGAAAAAAAAAGAGAGGAAAAGTTTCCTCAGACAGACATCCCTCTCCTGGAAAGTCTTAGACTACAAGCCACCCCACCACTTCCCAGCCAGCATGGCCATATCGGATAGATTTTTGGTAATTGTTCGGAATGTCGGCAGATCGGCCCGATGTATCCGTTATCTGTCATAGACATCGGGCCGTTATGCAGACTGCCGCTCTGTTACCGATATCAGTAACAGAGCGGCAAGGCCCGATGTCTATCCGTTATCTGTATATAGGAAACATATCGGTCCGATATTGGCTTGCTGACTGGGTTTGTGTGTTTTTTTTATGATTTGCTGAAAAGATATCGGTCAGATGTCGGCTAAATGTTGGATATGCCGACGTCGGGCCGACGTAGAGCCAATTAATTCAATATTTTCCAATTTTTGAATTTTTTGTTTGTATGTCATGCTAAATTGATTGTTCAATGCATTAATCTGAATGAATATAGCACATTTCTTCTAATGTCTGTTATTATATCTCGGGCCAACGTCAGGCCGACATAGTTTGCATCAGTTGATACCATATATCGGGCCAAACAATTTTTGAATTTTTTGTTTGTATGTCATGCTAAATTGATTGTTCAATGCATTAATCTGAATGAATATAGCACATTTCTTCTAATGTCTGTTATTATATCTCGGGCCAACGTCAGGCCGACATAGTTTGCATCAGTTGATACCATATATCGGGCCAACGTCAGTCCGATATAACACGCCATAAATCCATAAATGGAGGTAATGACATGTCATTTTGAATATTGTATATTTATTGTTATTAATGTGAACAGATATTCCTCGCAAATGTCATTTTTTACATTGCAAAATGATGCTACCTATAAGCCTACATTCACAAAAGTTTTATTCATTGCTAATGAATATTTTTCCAGTCGAGCTAATTGAGATAAGCACCTAAAAAAAGATATATATAAGGTAGTGAGTATTCATTAAATTGATTTGATAAAAAAAAATCGGACGGAGTTAAACGCCCGATAACCTTGTATGTTGCAAAACATATACATGTATTTTGGATTGATAATCCGATGCTCTAGCTACATACTGTGCTAGCTGGATGGTGACAATAGAACGAATTTGATGTTTATCTGTCATAATGGGCCCACTTCGGGTCGAAACTATATCGGATACATATTGGATAGATAACTAACCGATATTGGACCGATGATGGATAGTAAACTAAAAGGATGTCTAACCGATGATGGATTGTAAACTAAAACGATATCTAACCGATATTGGACCGATGTGTAGCCGACAAGATATCGGTCCGACTTGAAGCCGATGGGCACGCCGATTTCAGGCCGATATCGTTTGCGATACTGGTCCTATATATAAAAAAAATATGGGGCCGATGAAGGCTAGATATAGGATTGCTGGCTGAGTCCTCACCCCCTAGATTTGTTCATTTCAAAATACCTACACCCCCTCCCCCCCCCCCCCCCACACACACACCAAACGACCCACAAAACACACACACACACCTGTGTGTACTACGGTGTGGTATTCCAGTGTGGCAGCACTATAGACTGTAGATAGATACATTACACTAAACACAATCATAAGTCCAGATTCTATTGTGCCCATACAGGTGGGTGTCCTATCCTTTAAAATATGGCGCATGGTCTGGTTCTCAGATAGTGATTTTTAAGTCATATCTGTGGTATGATAAAAATTAACTCATTATAGAATTTAAAAACCGGAATTGTTTGTATTTGTTTTATGACATAATTATAGACCAGTGGTACGATTCACCGGAACACAACAGACCAGAACAGAGATGAAATACCAGGATGTACTGGAACTGCTTTTTCAGTGAAAAGCAAAAATGAGATTTACACTACAGAAGGGCTGCACACTGAACATCTTCAAGAAAAGAGTCATCTATCCTTTGTTTATATTTAAATGGTTGTCTGTGACTGATAGTTGCATTATTCTGTCAGGCATTTACAACCAGCATTGGATGGTGACACTAGCATCTTTTAGGAGTGGCCCATTGGGTCAGTCACACACAGATTGGATTTTTTCAAACCCATACACTGAAGTGAATGCAACTTGCCATCTTGTACAGACGGTTCTTATTCAAGGTAAGATCAGGACAGATGGACTGTGGTGTTAAAATTAAAACAATTATCCCTATCTCTCATCTATTTGTGAATCATATTTAGTGTTATCAGCTAAATACACAGGTCACAGTTTGCATATATTTAGTAATAAATAATAACATAGAAATTATCAACATTTCTGGCAAAAAGAAAAAAATGTAAAAAAGCAATTGGAACAATGTATGTATATGTATAAAGCTAACAATCTTTCAGTTTAGTTATATCACGACAGTGTATACTTGAAGCAGTGAGGTAAATGCTGAATTTGGCTGGTTACTTTCTTTCAAGCTAGTCTAAAACTTTTTTATCTAAAATTATACTGAGTTGCAAAAGAAAGTGTATACAGCTCAGTTGTGAAAGAAAGTGTGCAATGAGTTTTTTTCAATGATTTATTCATTCTTCTTATTATTATTGAGGCCCCCAGGAGGATGGAAGGGGTACATCTTCCTTTGTTCCCTGAACATATGAGTCAGTGTTCCCTTGTTCCCCACAACTATTTTGCTTTGTTCCCCAAAATTATTTGTCCAATGTTCCCCTATTCTCTAAAAGTATTTTCAATGTTTAAAAGATTTGCTAATGTTCCCCAAAATTTATTCTGGCCTACAGTACACTGTCATCACAAAAATATTGTTTGAAATGTAAACTTTTTGTGATTTTTTTTTTAAATATTAAAACTAGATGTTAGAATTTTATTTCCTGTAAAGTCATGTTCCATTGTTCCCTAACCTAAACATATTAGTCATTGTTCTCTTTTCCCCTGAAAATATCAGCCATTATTAACAGCCATTGTTCCCTTGTTCACCAAATATAAATGGCCATTTCCCCCAAAACCCCTGAGAGGACCTCATTATTGTGTTGCTTTAAATTGTATTGTTCTTTCATTGAGTTTTATCTGTTTAAAATTTACTTTCACATTTTCTGTGCTCGCCTCAAGGTTTTGCCTTAGTTCATATTAGACATTTTCCTTTCATTTTAAATTTAGACGTTTAACCCAAGTGCTTATATACCCCCTAACCCACTGTACAGACACAATATATTGCCTGTGAATTTGTGTATTTAAGTTTACGAGATTGCCGTCCGAGTCTGTTCATAATTAAAGCAACAGCTTTGAGCCTCACATTTTGTAAATCTCACGACGTGTGAATACACCGCATTTCCGTTTATTTGCAAGGTCGCGAGAGGTGTTTTGTCCGAGGTGGTTTGAAGTCGTGGTTTGAACGTTTCCAAGGTAAATACTCAATGAGAAACGTCCTTAAAAACGTATCCTTAATTCAAAAGTAATACCATTAATTTTAAGGTTGAGGTAACATTATACATGTAAAAAGCGTTCATAGTCCGGCTAAGACAGCCATTATGTATACGCTTGATTTGCTGTGGGTGGGGTAACACAATTTTCCAGATTTTTCCTTTAGGCGTCATTACCAGATTAAAACCATTGGATTTGTGCCTCCGTTTTGAAGAGTCAAATAGAAAAAACATTTCCTTTCAGCTACATAATTTGTTTGATTATTTGTCATTTTTAACTTCTATTCCATTTTTTTACCACCACTGGCACTTGAGCTGCAAATATTGTAAAAAAAAGTACCCCTACTGTCTATATAAACACATGGTAGTGAAATATGTTTGACGCCAAAATGACCAACCTCGTTTCGAAGTCTGTATCTTTGTCATTTTCTGAATTGATTCAAATCTTTTACACCGTTCGTTAGGTGTGATTCCCATTTATCACAGTATATTCACAGTTCGTATAAAAAGCACTCTCTGTGGAGAATTTTAAGTAGAATCGCCGATTGCTACCATTACAACATTTCCTAAATATGTTGACTTCCGGTTATACTCAAAGACATGATCCAATTGGACGATTTTCGGTTTCTGATTACATATGTTCTTAGTCTTACCGTTAAAATATCATCCAATCGAATCACTTCTTTGAGTATTCACCCTTTTGCCATTATCAAATCTCGCTCTCGTTTTTCGCGAGATTTCGAGTTCGGGGTGTCTCGACACTAACTCTCTATAGTGAATATACAGTGTTTATTTGTTTTAGACAAATCTTAGAACGTATCATGCAAAAATATATAGCGAGTGCTGTTTCTAGTTGTGTTAGTAATATTAGTAATATAAACTGTCAGACTATTGACCTTTTCTGGGTAAAATGGCTTTTTTATTGCCATTATAATGATACCTTGAAACTGAAAGTAGATATAGAAGTGCGCCACGGTTACTCAAATAGCATACTCCTCGCGTTTCGTAAATTATTTAAAGTAATTAGCTTTACTTATTACACTTAAATAAGTAAGTCCCTGCATTTAAATGTAAACAGGAACGGTTCATTAATCTTTTCTACCAGTAGTTTGAGCAGGGAGTAACTTACTCCCTGGTTTGAGAGTCCAATACTGTGCATGCTGAGTTTTAAATTCACTACTTAACATAAGTATAAATTCTCCTTTAAATAATCTTCATAAAAGTATATTCCACAAACGAATATTTATTGCAAAGAGTCATTTACTGTTGATAATTGTTACGACAATTATTATGTAAAATAATTAACAGGGCTTTGCAATATATGAATTTTTGTATAGGTGGACGATTGCCCCCTCACGTTTTTGCAAGGGTGGACATCTGCCCCCCTGAACTTTTTACAAGGTGGACATTTGCCCCCCTGATATTTTAAACATATACTTACAAACTGGGAATTACCTGCGAATTATGTGATTATTCTTTTGTATGGATTTAATAAGTTTTAAGGTAACTGTAAATACATATTACATGTTATATTGTGCTGCATATATATATTGTTTTGCTGTTTTCCTTATCTGGACATGTTTAATAAAATGTTGAAAATACTGCTTGTTTTAAAAATATCAGGGGGGAAAATGTCCACCTTATAAAAAGTTCAGGGGGGCAGATGTCCACCCTTGCAAAAATATCAGGGGGGCAAATGTCCACCTTGTAAAAAGTTCAGGGGGGCAGATGTCCACCCTTGCAAAAACGTGAGGGGGCAATCGTCCACCTATACAAAAATGAGCAGGGGGGCAGATGTCCGGGGGGGCAGATGTCCGTATACCGCAATATATTGTTATTCCTACCACAGTATAAGATTTCATAAATCATAGGACCTAGATAGATATATAGCTATGCCAAAAACAATTAATTGCTAATGTTGAGTTTATGGCAGGTTGTATATTGCAATCAACAGATAAAGGTTTCTCCAATAGTAATAATGCGGTACCCGGTGGCTAATTGGCTGTCCAAAGCAGGATGTTTGTTTAGATCAAAGAGGCCATAAATCACAAACATTGGCTACCCGTGGTGTGTTGACATCATATATAATATACAGTATATATTGTGTAATATTTTAATTTTCAATTTTATATATACATGTATTATGTATAAAGTGGGAAAGCTGTTTGTAGTTATGTTATTAATATGAGCTTTCAGATATTGAATTTGCCGGTGTTAAATGTGGTGTTTATTGGTAATTATGATGATATTTTGAAACCGAAAGTAGGTAGCCTGATTGTCGATGTCCCTGACGTTATTCGAAGATCATAATTATTGTGTTTCTTAAATTGATTTAAAAGTTTGTTTATCTGCAAGACAGATGGAATATGTGACACGAAATACATAATTTCGATTTAAATAACAAACAAGCATGTAACAGACTTCCCTTTTTTATTTTTGACTAATCCGACTGAACGTAATCTATTTGTAATGTGTTTAGTTTCACAAATGCATACTATAAATAAAATTGAATTGAAAACAGTTAGCTGAAGTTATTTTTTTACCCTCGCCGTATGCACCAATTAAAATATGACACAATTATAGTATATCTCTGATGTCAACACACCCAAGCGCAGCCAGTGTTTGTGATTTATGGCTCTTTGATCTAAGCAAACATCCTGCTTTGGACAGCCAATTAGCCACGGGGTATCGCATTATTACTATTGGAGAAACCCTTATCTTTTGATTGCAATAAACAACATGTAAATAAAACCCAACATAAGCAAGCGACTGTTCAATTACTTATTTTTGGCATGGCTATATGTAGGTCCTATGATTTATAAATGAAATAAAAAATATTTTGCAGAGTTCTGTTAATTATTATATTAATATTCAATACTTTTGCGATACATATTCGCTTGTGGAATATAATTAAGTGTAATAAGTAAAGTTAATTACTTTAAATAATTTATGAAACACGAGGATTCTGATCATTGAGTAACGCACATCTACCTACTTTCGGTTTCAAGGTATCATTATAATGGCAATAAAAAAGCCATTTTACTCAGAAAAGGTCAATATTCTGACAGTTTATATTACTAACACAACTAGAAACAGCACTCGCATGGTATTTTTGCATGATACGCTCTAAATTGTGTCTAAAACAAATAAACACTATATATTCACTATACAGAGTTAGTGTTGAGACACCCCGAACTCGAAATCTCGCGAAAAACGAGAGCGAGATTTGATAATGGCAAAATCGAGAATAACTGGATCAAAATACTTAGGATGTTTTTTCTATGTTTAATGAATGAGAGGTAGTAGTAGGTAGGTAGTCGAGGCCGTTTAACCCTTTTGCGCAGCGGTCCGTATAAGGCCCCTTACCCACCCAAATTACGTTGAAAATCATGCACTTTTCCCCATTTTTTAAACATCTCTGAAAATGTCATTCCCCAGTCATGGATCTTTCCAACATTTTAGGCCAAAATGCCCCTTTCCAGACCTCAGGGATTTTTTAACCTATTTAACAGGGGCTGAGATTCGGCCTCTTCTCAATTGCAAAAACCTCTATTTTTTCCCAGTTTTGGGGTAAAAAATTCCCAATTAAAAAAAAAAAAATTTTTTTTTTTTTTTTGGTAATTAAGTGACATACTTTACATAGTTTGTATGTTAAAATAACTCAGTCTAAAACCTAATCAGTATTTTACCTAAAGCTACATTTTAAAAAGGCATTTCCAAAAAGCAATGAAAATCACGCTATTTTTTTCCCAATTTGGACAGTCTCGCGCTTCTTTTTACCAAATTCAGCAGGCCTAGGCCTTTCCTCAATTTTCTTGAAAAAAAACCTGGACCTAGTAAAAGGCTTTGGTGGTGATCATGATGAGGAGGGGGAGGGGCAAGGTTTTTTTCATCTTTTAAACTGTTATTAGTGAAATTTCTTTTTTGTTTACAG
The DNA here is from genome assembly GCA_037043455.1 of Cyrtodaria siliqua. Lineage (NCBI taxonomy): Eukaryota > Metazoa > Mollusca > Bivalvia > Adapedonta > Hiatellidae > Cyrtodaria > Cyrtodaria siliqua. The sequence goes on from JAWPHD010003665.1 coordinate 92,188, forward strand.
TTATCTATTTAGCGTTATTGAGAATATTTAATTTATCTTTTAAACTGTTATTATCAAATTCTTACTCCAGTCCCCATCCATTCCATACACAATCAATCATTCATTGGGCCATCAATAAAAATATGTTTGTTTCTTTTTTCTTTCTTTTTTCAAATGATAATTTTATTAGCCAGAGTTGTTAAGCATCTAATCTGGATTGCAAAGGTTAGCGTTATTGAGAATATTAAATTAATCTTTGTTACCTGTTATTATCAAATTCTTACTCCAGTCCCCATCCATTCCATACACAATCAACCATTCATTGGGCCATAGTAGTAGTTTTTTTTTTATTCAAATGATAATTTTATTAGCCAGAGTTGTTAAGCATCTAATCTGGATTGCAAAGGTTATCAAAAAGTTGCCTTAGTACAAAAGTGGCATGCGAACAATAATTATATATATAAAAAAAATATCTAAAAATAAAACTTTTTCCTACCTTAAATACACATGAATAAAATAATTATGTGCAAGTCCTTGTGTTTAGTTTTAATAACCTATGCCCTTACATCGTACAAGGGCCTTTACAGTGTTTTAGATTGGATAAGCTTTTGATGTAAAAAAAAAAAATCCCTACCTACCCACCCTCAAAATTCTGGATAGGAGCACAGCAAACAAACAATTTTTTATTGATGGCCTAATCTTCGAAAGGAGGTGTTGCAGTATACATATATAGATACTGAAACACAGTTTGATTTTTTTTGTAACATTGCCACTTTAAAAGGCAAATAAAAAAAATTAGGCAAAAAAATACCTGTGTTTCCGGTGGCCCGACCGACCCTATTTTTAAGGGGCCGACCCTAAAACTTTTTATGAAAAAGTTTTTTTGTTCTGAATAACGACTTATCACAATATATCGAGGTAAACTAACATCACAGAGAAACTTTCAATTGTATCATCAACTTGTATGGGGTTTATGAGATAAATACATGTAGAATCTCACACTTCATAATTTTGCATTGCAGAGATGTTGAGATTTTTTTTTTTTTCAGTAGGTGATAAAACGTGTGTTACTCAGTTTTTATCCTTAGGTTCTATAGTAAAATAAAAATCTTTGGCAGATTAAAAAGATGATAATTTTGAAGATTTTAATTTTAAAAGATACATATATTGAATCAATTTGCATGAATGTGCTTGAAATATGCTTTTCAGAAATATGCTTTTCAATAGGGTTTTAAAAGAATCACACTGTACATACCTTAATTTTAACAGTAAATTTGGTTGAACATCAAGGATAAAGACCGAGTTTATCACCTACCAGAATGAATTAGGTAGGTCTTATTTCTGGTCACTGATTGGTCAGTTTTTTTGATGATGCTCTATCAAAATTATGAATATTACATATTTGTCCCAGTGGGAGTTATTTCACAGTACGGAACATTGCTCGGCCTTTTCCGTCAGTGGCGGGAACGCCAAATGACGTTCCGATTGTTTTAAGGACGTCATCGTCAGATTCCGCCACTAGGAAATCCCGATTATGAAAATTAACGAAGAGTTCTGGTTCCACTTGTTTTGTTTGTACGATGTAACGTCGTCTTGGCGTAAAACATGTGACCTCTGGGGCAGGGCCAAATGTGACCGCAAGATCACCATTTGAACAGGATTGGTTAGAGGACCATACGCTTATAGTAAATGCAAAATATTAAACCTCTGGCTCTTTTAGTTTTAGAGAAGAAGATTTTTTTTCCTATATAAGCCTATGTAAAACTGTGACCCCTGGGGCGGGCCCAAATTTGACCCCAGGGTTACCATTTGACAAACTTAGTAGAAGACATTTAGTTTATAAACTGATGCTACATGTAATACATGAGAGCTCTGTCCATTGTGGTTTCGGAGAAGAAGGGGTTTTATTATATAATTCATGTTTTTTCCTATATGTCTGAAAAACATGTAAAATCTCAATATACAAACTTTGGACACCTGCGGCACGATCATGTTTTATCCGAGGGACTTTATTTAAACAAATCTGATAGGCTAGGCGTTGGCAATCATTTTAAATTGTTTTTGTCGAAATCTGTCCACTGGTTCTTTAGAAGAAGGTTGTTTAAGGTTTTGACAATATATGGTAATGATGGCCATCTTCGATGCCGCGCTGACCTAATGCTAGCAAATCTAAAGAAAAAATCTACATTTGTAACCGTTTTTACATTTGTGACATGTTTCACGTTTGAGGTTCCTACATACCTATTTGAGACCGAATCCGAAAAAATTAGAAATCCAATTTGTGCATGTTTTCGTTTCGCTTTCGGCGTATATGTGGAAACCCTCGTTTGCAGTAGTACATCCTAATTTTTTCAGATCGGTTTCGGTGTATATGTGAAATGACCTTTTCCAAAAATTGGGTTCATAGGTACATTTTGTAGGTAGTCCATTTTATTTTAATTCTCTTATTTTCTAATTATTTTAAATTTATGAATACTAGCTTCAGGGACAAGGTTCAGGTACAGATGGTTCCACTATTAATTCACTTCTGAAAAAAAAAAAAAAAAAAGTTTGGTGGGTGGGGTAAAAAGTAGTGTCTAGAATAAAAACGGTGAGGCGGTCGGGTTACAGGAAACAAAGAACATTTTTGTTTAGGCCTTATAATTACTTGCGATACCTTTAATTATCCACAACCTAAAAATGTCTGTTGCATTTCCGGGCGTTCGATTTCGATCTCAATTTACCAACTAAAAACTGTCAATCTGTGGCAAATAGACGTCCATGTTGTTATAAGTAATTAAAAGCAATCTAAACAAACAGCCATCTCTAACTTCAATCAGCTGTCAATTGTCTGCTCAGATGTCATAAGGTTTGTCAAACTTTCTTAATACCATAACAACATGTTTGTTTATTCAAGGTTCCGTGTGTGCTTGGTGTCGATTGTGTTTGTGTACAGGCCACTTAAGTTATGGCATAGAAAATATAACAAGTTTGGCTTTTCGGCTTGTTATTATGTCACCAAACACTTTCGCCATTTTCATTTTTTTAATCTATCCATGATCTGTCAAAACAAAACATAACATCATTCAACAGAGTGGCTTTTTCTTACATAATTAATTTAAACATGGCTGCAAGTGGCCATCTTTGTTTACCTAGAGTTATATAGTAAAAACTTCAACTTGTAGCGACTGCTCTTCTAAAACTACTTCACAGATTTTTATGAAACTTCACAGGAATGCTGATCTAGCTATCAAAATCTATCAGTAGAGCTTCAAGGTCATTGACCTCTTGTTTAATTTTTTTTATAATTTTTTTTTTTAATTATATTTTTTTTTTAGATCGAAAACCGAAGGCCATTCGACCATTTGGTCTTCGTATTAAACCAAAATTAAGAGACACTGAAATCGACCTAAATTTGATTGCCAAGTACAAAGTACCACAAATTCCACCGTGGACTTTGGAAACTCCAACAATTATTTTTGATCTTTGTAATAATAACAAATCCAGTACAGACCCTACTGTCTTTCAAAGCAAATTTAATGAAATTAAATCGAAATACAGTAACTTTCAGCATATCTACACAGATGGCTCTAAAGATGGAGATAAGGTAGCTGCAGCAGCTGTTGTTCACAAACACAGCATAAAGAGCCGCCTGCCTGATAAGGCCTCTATCTTTTCAGCTGAACTTAAGGCAATTGAACTTGCCTTAAATTATATTCAGGAATCTGATGATGACCATTTTGTAATATTTTCTGATTCCCTTTCATCTCTTCAAGCACTGGGTAATATGAAACATGATAACCCAGTTGTGCTTCAACTTTTAGAAAAGTACAATTCTCTTATAATTGATAATGTTATTATTTTCTGCTGGCTTCCAAGCCATGTAGGAATACCTGGTAATGATAGAGCTGATAGTGCTGCTAAGGCAGCATTAGATTTACATGTAACAAATACCAAATTACCTTATTAAATACTGATTTTAAAAGTTGTATTAACACATATATTCGTAACTCTTGGCAAGCCGCTTGGGATTTGTCAGTTAACAATAAACTCCATCCAATTAAACCGTTACTCGGAGAATGGCGTTCTTCTAGTAGACCCATTCGTCGAGAGGAAGTTGTCCTAGCCCGGTGCAGGATAGGGCATACACGTTATACTCATTCATATTTATTACAAGGTGAGCAATAACCGGAATGTATACCCTGCTTTGCACCGTTAACGGTCAAACACATCTTATTGGAATGTGTAGACTTTGATCCTATGCGTCAAAGGTACTACAATGTTAATACTATGAAAGAGTTATTTGATACTGTAGATTTTAGTCTTGTTTTAGATTTCCTGAAAGAGATCAGACTATATAAATCATTGTAATGTGTTCTTATATATATTTACTTGTTTATATACCCGTTGCCGGGCATTTATTGATTTACATACATAGTTTATATTACACCTTATCATCCCTTATTTTTTTTTGATAGTTTTATCTTTATATATTTACATTAATTTTTAATTAATACTTCTTTTTTTATATTTTTTTGCCCGCAATATGACCTGTTTATGTGTCGACGTGCCGTAAAACACCATTCATTCATTCATTTAGCTCAATGTTGGACCAGTCGCACCAGTAACAAAGGAGTTATGGCTCTTGATTTAGTTAAAAATGCTATATTTGCCTCGTTAATACAGGAGTTGCCTTTGTTTTTCATCTGATCTTTACAAAACTTTACCAGATTCTTTAGTTATGGCCCTTGATTTAGTTAAAAAGCTGTATTTTGCCCAAAACTTTCAAAAAAAACGTAAATGGCAGTCACTTGCTTCATTGATGTTATAAGAGCCATGTTAGCCAGTAGAGCGTCCACATGCCCTTTTGGGCCTCATGTTTATTGTGTTTTTCTGTTGGAGACCACTTGATTGTTTGATCGATGTGTTATGAAATTGTGTGCGGGCTTCCCCCCTCCCATTCCCTCCACCTGCCTTCCCTCGTGCTACATGTGCCTGCACTTGCTTGAAAAAAATCCTGTGGAGGGCCCTGTATATGCCCGATAGGCGGTGCTCTTGTTATCCGCCGCAGGCGGAAGGGGATATACATGTAGTAATGCCCTCCTTATGTCCTTCCGTCCCATTTCGTTCAGTAACTCGAAAATTACTAACGGGACTGCAAATTTCACACAATGATAGAGGGCAATGAGAGGAAGTACAGAGCGCAAGAACAATAACTCTACCTTCATTTAATTTTGAGTTATTGCCCTTTGTAATTTTATACTTATAATTTGTGTCCGCTTCATAACTCAAAAACTACTAATTGAACTGCAGTGAGATAGAGGGCCATGAGAGGAAGTGCAGAAATTACCCTTTGTAATGTTATATGTATAATTTGTGTTTGCTCAAAAAGTCTAGAGAGACTGCAACGAAATTTCACACAATGAAATTGATAGAGGGCCATGAGAGGACATGCAGAGCGCAAGAACTATTAACTCTTCTTTCATTTGAAATTGCCCTTTGTAATTTTATACTTATAATTTGTGTCCGCTTCATAATTCAAAAACTACTTGTGGGTCTGCAATGAAATTTCACGCAATGATAGAGGGCAATGAGAGGACATGCATAACACAAGAACTATATCTCTGTCTTAATTTGAATTAGAGTTATTTCCCTGTGTAATTTTATACTTATAATTCGTGTCCGCTCTATAACTCGAGAACTTCTAAATAAGACTGCAATGAAATTTCATACAATGATAGAGGGCAATGAGAGGACATGCATAGTGCAAGAACCATAACTGCCCTCAATTAAATTAGAGTTATTGCCCTTTGTAATTTTATACGTATAATTTGTGTCCGCTCAGTAACTCAAAAACTAGGGAGACTGCAATGAAATTTCTCACAATGATAGAGAGCCATGCGAGATCGAAAGTGCAGAGAGCAAGAATCATAACTCTGTCTTCATTTAAATTAGAGTTATTGCCCTTTGTAATTTTATACTTATAATTTGTGTCCGCTCCATAACTCGAAACTACTAATGTGACTGCAATAAAATTTCACACAATGATAAGATGTATTGCCCTTAATGTAAGTTTATACTTATAATTCGCGTTTGCTCCATAACATGAAAACTACTAACGGGACTGCAATCAAATTTTACACAATGAGAGAAGGCTATGAGATAAGTGCAGAATGCAAGAACCATAACTCTGTCCTTTTAATTGAGAATTATTGCCTTTTGTAATTTTATACTTAGAATTCTTGTCCAGAGCATAACATAAAAACTACTAGACTGGAATGAAACATGCCACATTGATAGAGGGCAAGTAGATGAAGTCAAGATTGAAAAAACCATGAACTCGATCTTCATGGACAATAGAGTTATTGTCCTTTGTAATTCTATACTTAAAATTCTTGTCAGACGCAAAGCTCCAAAACTACTAATGGATCTGCAAGGAAACACAATGACGGAGAGCAATAAGAGGATGTGGATAATACAAGAACCATAATTATATGTTTACTTTAATAAGAGTTATTGCCCTTTGTTATTTTATACTTATTAGTTTTGTCGGGTGCATACCTTAAAAACTACTAATGGGACTGGAATGATAGAGGACAATAAGGAAGTGCGGAGTGCAGTAACAATAACTCTATCAAAATAAAATTAGAGTTACTGCTTTTTGTAGTGTTATACTTACATTTTGTGTTCATTTATGTGCACTGATAAAACGTCCTTTAAACAGAGCACCCAATCATGGGTTGTACAGCTACATTTACGAATAAACACTGCGGCGGGTGATATGGCTGTCGCTCAGACTGCTTCTTCTTAGCTTTTTGTAATGCAAACTACAGAACCATTAAGCTGCTTCTCAACACCATCTTCATCCAAATAATAGGTACTTTATAACACTGTTCTAGTCCATATTTGATCGTTTGCAATGAAAATAAAGGAGATCCATCGTCATTTGCAAGAAACAAACAAACACAACTATCCATATTTTCATTTCAGTGATATATCTGACCAAGACCATAAATATGGCAGCAGAGGCCGCAGCTCCTAGTAAGTACAGCGTTGTTTTTTTTTTCATTATTAAAGTAATACCGGTATTAAAACAGACCAATTCACAAGATGAAACGTGCCTTAATTTTTTTGAGTGTGTCAAATAAACAGTTGAAAACAAGTTTCTTCCCTCACAATTTAAAGCTTAAAAAATCATAATTATGGCTCCCCCACACAAAGTGTGGTAGGGGAGCCATGTAGATGACCCCTATTGATTTTGGGGTCAAAGGTCAAGGTCGCGGTGACATTGACTATCAAACCGATGTCCGATCAATAACTAGAGAATGGTTGGACCTAGGGTCCTCAAACTTGGAAGGATGGTTGGTCATGACAAGTAGATGACCCCTATTGATTTTGGGGTCACTAGGTCAAAGGTCGCGGTGGCATTGACTATCAAAACGATGTCAGATCAATAACTAGAGAATGGTTGGACCTAGGGTCCTCAAACTTGGAAGGATGGTTGGTCATGACATGTAGATGACCCCTATTGATTTTGGGGTCACTAGGTCAAAGGTCGCGGTGGCATTGACTATCAAAACGATGTCCGATCAATAACTAGAGAATGGTTGGACCTAGGGTCCTCAAACTTGGAAGGATGGTTGGTCATGACATGTAGATGACCCCTATTGATTTTGGGGTCACTAGGTCCAGTGTATTAGGCAGAAATTCAATAACTTGGTGTGCAAATATGCAAACAGGGTGTGCAAAATACGTTGCTAACACGCGACAATTCACGACAAGTGGGTGTCTCTGGGGTAATTTATTTTTTACAGATAAAGGTGACAAAATACATTTTAGGTCATATTTCTTCTATAAATGTATACAAAACATGGCAATATTGAGAAAGTAAGAATTTTGAAGTGTTGCTGAGCAACAAAAAAAATAAATTACCCCACCCACTCCCTCAAATATTGGCCGCGATTTTTCTAAAATGGCCGTGAAAAAGGCGGCTGCACGGTTGGCTGGCTAATACACTGACTAGGTCAAAGGTCAAGGTTGTGGTGACGACCTTGACTATCAAAACGATCCCCGGTCAATAACTAGACAATGTCCGATCAATAACTAGAGAATGGTTGGACCTAGGGTCCTCAAACTTGGAAGGATGGTTGGTCATGACCAGTAGATATTAAGCCAAACAAAATAATATGTGTGATTCACTGGCAAAAAAAAATAGGGTAGGGTAGGTATTTTTTTTTTTCTTCTCAGTAATGAATTCAATTCTGATAATGAATTTTAATATGTTAAATTACTATACCTTGAGTTCGATTTTTTTGGCATCATCAACAATTTTTAAAAAAAAAAAAAAATTAAATTGTTTTTAGCTCAACTGATCAGAGATCAGCGGAGCTTATGCCGTGGTGCGGTGTCCGTCGTCCGTCCGTCTGTCCGTCTGTCCGTCTGTCCGTCTGTCCGTCTGTCTGTCCGTAAACTTTTATTTGTAGCGACTTCACAGCTGAAACTACTGGATGGATATTCATGAAACTTTACAGAAATGTTGCCCATAAAGTCTAGTTGATCCTAGCAAAAATTCATGTTGATGTGAAATCCAAGATGGCCGCCAAAGCTAAAAATAGAGTTTTAAAATACAAGTTTGTAGCGACTTCTTCTTGAAAACTATAAGTGATATTGATATGGGACTTTTTCTAAAATGATCAGCATGACATGATGTTGATCCTAGTCAAAAATCGTTTTGATTCAACGTTAAAAATGGCTGCCAGCGGCCATCTTTGTTTACATAGAGTTATATAGTAAAAACTTGTAGCGACTACTTCTCTGAAACTACTTGGCGGATTGTCATGAAACTTTACAGGAATGTTGCTCTTGATGTCTAATTGATCCTAGAAAAATTTCAGGTCGGCCGGAAATTCAAGATGGCCGTCACAGCTAAAAATAGATTTTTAAAAAATAAGTTTGTAGCGACTACTTCTTGAAAACTATTAGTGATATTGATATGGGACTTTTTCTAAAATGATCAGCATTACATGATGTTGATCCTAGTCAAAAATCGTTTTGATTCAACGTTAAACATGGCTGCCAGCGGCCATCTTTGTTTACATAGAGTTATATAGTAAAAACTTGTAGCGACTACTACTCTGAAACTACTTGGCGGATTGTCATGAAACTTTACAGGAATGTTGCTCTTGATGTCTAATTGATCCTATCAAAATTTCAGGTCGGCCGGAAATTCAAGATGGCCGTCACAGCTAAAAATAGATTTTTAAAATATAAGTTTGTAGCGACTACTTCTTGAAAACTATAAGTGATATTGATATGGGACTTTTTCTAAAATGATCAGCATGACATGATGTAGATCCTTGTGGAAAATTATTTTGATTCGACGTTAAACATGGCTGCCAGTGGCCATCTTTGGTTACATAGAGTTATATAGTAAAAACTTGTAGCGACTACTCCTCTGAAACTACTTGACGGATGTTCATGAAACTTCACAGGAATGTTGCTCTTGATGTCTAGTTGATCCTAGAAAAATTTCAGGTCGGCCGGAAATTCAAGATGGCCGCCACAGCTAAAAATAGATTTAAAATAAATAAATTTGTAGCGACTACTTCCCAAAAACAATAAGAGATATTGATATGGGACTTTTTCTAAAATGATCAGTATGACATGATGTTGGTCCTTGTCGAAAATCGTTTTGATTTGACCTTAAACATGGCTGCTTTGTTTACATAGAGTTATATAATGAAAACTTGTAGCGACTACTTCTTTGAAACTACCTGACGGATTTTCATGAAACTTTACAGGAATGTTGCTCTTAATGTCTTATTGATCTTAGCAAAATTTCAGGTCGGCCTGAAATTCAAGATGGCCGCCACGGTTAAAAATAGATTTTCAAAAAACAAGTCTGTAGCGACTTCTTCCTGAAATCAAAATCAATCAGTAGAGCTTCAAGGTCATTGACCTCTTGTTTAATTTTTGTTTAATTTTTGTTTAAATTGTTTTTAATTTTTAAATTTTTTCATAAAAAGTTTTTGGGTCGGCCCCTTAAATTAGGGTCGATCGGGTTACCTGAACCACACATTTTTTTATGTGGCCTTACTGATACAGATAGTAGATACAGTCACAGGGATATTGAATATCAAAATGATCTCAGATCAATAGAGAACGGTTGGACCAAGAGTCGTCGATTATGTCTGTTCGTGCGAGTGGGGAGCCATATGTTTTTGTCCCATGGACAAAAACAATTTCTAGTTTGTGGTAAATTTCGTGAAATTCTTCCTAAAAATCTTCCAGTCGTCTGTAACTTTTATCGATAACTTCTGGTTATTCGTTGTACCAGCTATGGGTTTTAACTGGAAATTATGAATATCGGGTACGAAAATCGAGCAGCTAGCCGACTCATATACACTGCCCCTGAACAATTCACAATTTCAAGGAAAATAATTTTAAAAAATTACAATTTGCCTGGTACCGGACGCATTCACAAAATGGGGAAAAAAATCATTGAAGTACATTAGTGCGAGTATGTATGAATGTAATATTGTTTGGCCAAAAGTCTGCCCGTCGCATTAGTACCAGAGTTTTTTTCCAAAAATTGTGACGACCCTAGCTAGGTCCTTTTGTGAAAAAAAATCGCGGTAATTGTCTAATGGTTTAATATATCCAATACAATTATTAATATGAAATATTTTAGATAAACTTTCTTCAAATATATCAAAAACAATATTGAGAAAGTAAGAGGGGGAGATGTTGTTTACGAAATAAAAAGAATTTATTGTGAAAAAAATAAGCGCAATTGTGAACAAAACTGCAGAGCTCTAGTCAATGTATGTAAACAATCTCTACCCAGAGTTTTTGTTCCTTGCATTCCCATACAACATGGTGACCTACTTAGAGATAGGTTTGTAAAGGTAACGTTGGGTCGCGTCCGTACCCGACGTGGTTCAATTCTATTGAATTCCGTTATTGTCATAAATGTTTGACAAAAGGAACAAAGAGGTCGGGAGAAGGCTTCTTCATTTGCTTATAAAAACAATGTTTTTTATCATTTATGCACCATCATCATTTCATATACATGTCCATGTAAATTAAACACGATAATTGAATACACGGCCAGCATGTTAAATATTTTAACTGTCAACTCTTGTTACTTTTAAAATTGGTTGAAAGGCGATAATCGGGGACGAACTTCGCCGGTCTTAATTTTCCCAGCAGCTAATTCAACATGGTTGTCGATCAATTAGAGGAGCAATTTTTGGGGACACAGAGGTGTTGAGATGCAAAGGAAATAAAATGCTTGTGCTTAATTTTATAGGGGTATTTATGAAATTCAGAGAGCCGGGCGCAGCGTCCATCTAAAAATGTCTTCGGAGAACCTTAGAAATGTTTGTATTTTGTCCATTACTCAGATACATGTAAATGGCTTTTGTGTACTGTTAACTGGTGGAGACTAGTTTATTATGATATAATAAAATGCTACTTTTTTATTGCAGAGTATGACCCTGGCTGGCGTGCACCACCATTTGATGCAAGATTTCCACATCAAAATCAGTGGAAGTAAGCTGGAAATACATCTTATTTCTTGGGATTTAACTTTTTGAATGAATACTCAGTGTTTTTTTTATGCCTAATTTGGAATTTCGGCCCCATTCACAATTCCAAAAAGTATCCTTTTTTCACAATTATATCCAAAAAAAATCACAATCTGAAAAAAATACAGACCATCAAAGGGTACTAGTCTTAATATAAGCTGGTGTCAAAACTAGTCTGTATTTACCAAAAACAAAACTTAAAACCAAGGGATATTAAACTGAAAATAAAAGCGAAAAAAGTTTATTTCTCTTTTGTTATAATATTTCACAATTTCTAGAAAAAAGCCGCTATTTTTCACAATGGCATGGGCACAGGCTGCATTCACAAAACACTGGCATATTTTGCAAATCATAATTAATACCTTGATTAGATCCAGTGAGCTTTAAAACATGGGATGACGCATTGTTGGTCGGCCACCTGGGTCGATTTTAAGCATGCAAAAGGTATAAAGTACTGGTTCTACCCAGGAAAAGTGGTTGGAACACTAAAAAGCCAACCGTCATAATATTTATAGCCTAAAAGATGTACTGAAAATGACATAAAACACCATACAGTCAACTATTCGTCTAACTTTTTCCCTCGTTAAGATGATAGGGTGTCGATGACCCATTTGTGAAAATCTGGGCAAATTCAGCTATGTTCGGTATCACGCCTTGTGTGTATTTCTATGGATAGATGCATGTATATTCAAATCTTGACATTTTATTAGTCTGAAGGCAATGTGACAAAACAGTGTGCACTGTTGCTATATAAACAGTATGATCGTTAACCACACTTGTTGATGTATGATTTACGCTGCAGTTTTGTTATAATATTACAATATAGGTGAAGGTTTTACCATTTCTTTCATGTAAATAAACTATAGATGGAACAATTGGCTAAATGACATTGCAAAACTTTGTTGATTACCTGTACTTTGATTTTGAATTTAAATTCCTTTGGGCAGATCTCTAAGGCAGCGTCGTGCTAGTATGATGTAACCAATATGGATTCCTTCTAGATGATGTACTGGTGATATACTTCATAGAAGTGATCGAGAGATGTCGTGAATGGTCCATGACCTTGACATTTACCGGTAGCTTTAAAGAGACAGAAAAGTAGCATGTTAAATGTTCAAATTTTTCTTTCAACACCATGGATAAAACTGTAAAACTATAATATAACTTTCAAATATGATCATTAGGTGTGCATGTTTTACTTTGGTATTTTATTTAACTGCTTCTTATTAGATGAGGCCGACTTTTAAGAAACTAACTGAATTACACTACAAAACCACCTGCCAGATAACAGCAAAATTACACTACTAAACCACCTGCCAGATAACAACAAAATTACACTACAACACCACCCGCCAGATAACAACAAAATTACACTACAAAACCACCCGCCAGATAACGGCAAAATTACACTACAACACCACCCGCCAGATAACGGCAAAATTACACTACAAAACCACCCGCCAGATAACAACAAAATTACACTATAAAACCACCTGCCCACCCGCCAGATATCGGCAAAATTACACTACAAAACCACCCGCCAGATAACAACAAAATTACACTTCAACACCACCCGCCAGATAACGGCAAAATTACACTACAACACCACCCGCCAGATAACGGCAAAACTACACTACAAAACCACCCGCCAGATAACTTCAAAATTACACTACAAAACCACCCGCCAGATAAAGGCAAAATTACACTTCAAAACCACCCGCCAGATAACGGCAAAGTTACACTACAGAACTGTCTACCCAAACTCTATTCAGGTGTTCAGTTCATATAATATTTAATGTATATGTGCCAATTAAAAGTATAAGTTTTGTTGAAGGGTTCTTAAAATATCTGTAACTAAATATGCATAAAATGAATTATGAGTTGGTAACTCTTTATCCGATGCCCCAGTTTTGGGGTTTGGGCTGGCTGGTTAAATCTGCTGATATTGTGTCTATAGAGTTTGGATTTTCAAAATACATAAGTTATACATATACCTCATTGTCAGTAGGCTGAGAAGCGATGTACATGTACGTATGTTGTAAATGTTGGCGGGATAGCTAATTTTAATAAATTTGTTAATACTTCGGTCATATGTTTCAGGCGGCTCAGCTTGACCCCTGAAGTGTTATACTATTTAATTATATGCAAGCAGGTTTACAGTCATGTGATACCGTTTCATTTTTAGTACATATTTCAAGATTGCCGTGTGTCCCTTTAATACATTTTCTTTACTGATTGAACATGTTGAAGGGGGTTATGATAAAAACTTTTTTTCCCTACATAAGTACTACATGTACATGTACATTGCAACTGGAATTGCTTCTCATATAATACAATGTATATACATTTTAGCCTTAACTGAGAGTGGGAGATTGTCAAGAGTATGTGTAGCGTGTTCGTGTTTACCGGCAGTGTATTAGGCAGAAATTCAAGAACTGGGTGTGCAAATATGCAAACAGGGTGTGCAAAATAATTTGCTTAACACGTGATACGTGCCAATTCGCCATAAGTGAATGTCTTTGGGGTAATTTATTTTCACAAATAAAGGTGAAAAAGATGCATTTTAGATCATCTTTCTTCTATAAATGTATACAAAGCATAACATTATCATTATTGAGAAAGTAAGAGTTTGAAAGTGTTGTTAAGCAAAAAAAAAATATTTTTTTACACGACCAACTCCTCCAAATATTGGCCGCGATTTTTCATAAACGGCCGTGCAAAAGACGGCTGCACGGTTGGCTGGCTAATACACTGCCGGTAATATTACCACCAAAAAACATGATTGTTCTTACACCTGATTTCCCCATACGTTGAGTTTGGATCTACTGATTTTGAAATCACTTTTCCTTGTGTGGGTCTGCTAACTTGTTAACGTGTGTTGAAGTATGTTTTTATGTAAACAATGTACTATAAATGACCTGTTGTCCCTGCTGCCTATCCGTGGTATATCAGCGCTGTTACTCTGGTACAAGGCAAAATTGCATTATTTCGTGGCAGTTTTCGTGATTTAAAATTGAAATGATTAAATTGGTTTATTATGCAAAGTATTAGTATAAAATTATATTCAGTTGATTTATTTTGTGTAATCTTCTAAATTATTTGACGTGAATAACTCTAGATCTGTTTCATTTAACCTTTAAATGGGCATAGTCTGGCTTTAATTCCACATTAGCCCGTCTTAAGGTCAGTGCAACGATGACTGGGTGGTTTATTGTTCATTGAATTCAATCCTTTGAACTTAAAAAGACACTACCTATATCTACGCGATTTTTAATGTAAAATATTAAATATTCAATTTTACTGCATTTATATGTATACAAAGCTATTTTATCAGTATTCTAAGAAGAAAAAAAGTTTGTATTCCAGTTCTGTAAATTATTAATTATGATCAAAACAATATCTTGAATAAAATGCTGCCCTGCCGTTTATTCCTGCCGGAGAACTACGAGTTTTTACGCTTTTGTCGGACATGCGCAATGCGATTACAAACTATTCGGGGCAGTTCTGATAGTAAATGAATCGATCGGAACTCTTCGCCAATCCGACGAGGCAATTCCGATTGTAAACAAATAAGATCTGAAAATCTCTGCAATCGGCTTGTCTAAAACAATTAAGAATACAATTTCAAAAAACCGATCTTTTCAATCCTGTTTTTACCCAGCAAAACGCATATTACATGGGGTGAAATTATTGCCATTTACCTGTTTCATAGTCCTCTTTATAATTAAGTAAAGTTTATATCAATTGGTGGACAAAAAGATATAGGTAGAGCCTCTTTAAACAAAGGAGAGAAAACGTCCGTCTGTGTTTCCCCGGATTGCCCCTACATTCATTTAACATGTTGCTACATACAGCTTCTTCACCATTAATACCAACAAATGATGACCGTGTTTTCCTTCTAGGAACTGTCTACAAAACTACATAGACTACCACAGATGTTTGAAAATAAAGGGAGAGGACTATGTAGATTGTAATTACTTCAGGAGTGTCTACAAACACGTTTGTACATCCTCTATGGTACGTCTTATTTATTTGAATATTCTGTTAGTAAATCTTTTCCCTAGCATGGCATTTATTTGAAAATTTAGTTAGTTAATCTTTCCCTTAGCATGGCAGACGCTTAGGAATCACTTTGTCCATCGTTTTCTGTAACGTGAAAAGTATTGGCCTATATTCATGGAACTTCACACACATCTTCATCTGGCCATTGGTTTCCAAGAATATTATGCAAAAATGTTCACAACCATGAGACAACTTTCCCACCTTCAAGGTCAAGGTCGGTTATTGCTATACTTTTTTGTCCGGGCTATAACTTCTGAATCTATGATGTAATATGCCAATAATATTATGTACACAAGTGTTCACCACCATGAGACGGTGCATTGGGACCAGAGCAAGGTGCCTACACTCAAGGTCACACTTAACACTGAAGGTTTTTGGTAGCCTATTATTGACTTTCACCTTAGACCCAAACAGGTAGGGAACATCCCTTGCTTGCAATACTTCGCTTTGCTTTGCTTTGCTTTATTTATAATCTTTTGCATGGTCTTAATACTTCAGGTGGAGAAATGGGATGAGCAGGTCGAGGCAGGAGTATTTCAGTACAAATTCTGATTCATCAACATGTTTAGATACTCGATAGTTGTGTGATCTTTATTGTAATGTAATCCTGTTGTGATACTTTTAAGCAATTGCAGAAAGAAATGATATATTTAAACTAATGTCTGAAACAATAAATCATTGACACATGTCATTCAAGGAACTTCCATCAATATTTAAAAGTATGTTAGATATATTATGTTTTAGGATTTAAATTTATGTATTGGGTGACAGAAAACTGGATCAATCTGTTGGAGTTTGAAGTTAATTAAAATTGATACATATGTATGTTTTTGTTTATTATGCCCCTCAAATCTGGTGGGAGCTATACTGTTCTGGCTTTATCCTTCCGTCATTTTTAGCTTAACTTTTTTGAAGACAAAAAAGAGCTATTGTCATCACTTGTTAGTCTGTGTCTGCGTTAAGTTATATGTAAGCTTGTAGCTCTGAAATAACATTACATAATGGATTGAAACCTTAAAACATGTATTCAGCACCATAAGACAACATACAGTCATGTTTTATAAATACTGAAAAGGGAATCCCTTGGAAGCAGCAAACAGAAAAAAGAGAGAAAAGTAGAAGACTCAGGTTTTATTGAACTGTTTATGAGAGGTAATATAACGTGCAACAAGCGCACACGCCCCCTAGCACCAGCTTAAGTGGTATTCTACTTGAAAGCCACAAAGATTGGCTAAATGATCCCAAAGGATCAGTAAGTAATAATACTACTGATTTGTAATCTGGACAACCTTTTACGGCCGTTGCACAGCACTAAGCAAGAGCCAGTGTGAATATCAATAAATACTGAAAAGGGGATGGATCCCTTGGAAGCAACAAACACAGACAAGAGAGTAAAGTAAGAGACTCGAGTTTGATCAAGTCTGTTCATGAGAGGTAATATAATGTGCCACGCCTCCTAGCACCGTCTTAAGCCATATTCTACTTTAAAGCCCAAAGACGGGACTTTATGAACTCATTCTTTTATTTTAACCTGTATTCGGCATCATTAGAAAACATCATACAGCCGGGTCCTATAACTCATGCTTTTATTATGCCCCCGAAGGGTGGGATATATAGTAGTCGCTCTGTCCGTCAGTCCGTCATACAATCGAGTCCAGTAAATAACTCGGACAATAATGGATGAATTTTCAAATAACTTTGCACATTCAGTGCTCACCACAACAGGACGAAATGTCGCGCGCAAAGTCCAGGTCCGTGGCTCCAAGGTGAAGGTCACATTTACTAAGGTCAAATTGTAAAAGGAAGTACTTTTGTGTCCGGTAATAACTGTGACATTCATGGAGAGATTTTCAAATAACCTGCCACAAGTTTTCACGACAAGATGACGTGTCATGCTCAAAATCCAGATCAGTCGCTTCAAGGTCAAGGTCATACTTGGAGGTAAAAAAAAAGTTCTTTTGTGTCCATATTTCATGTCCGGTAAATAATTCTAACATTCATGGAGAGATTTTCAAATAACTTGGCAGAAGTGTTCACCACAACAAGACTTATATGTCGCAAGCAAAATCCAGGTCAGTAGCTTAAAGGTCAAGATCACACTTAAATGTCAGAAAATGTCATATGTCCCTGTATTTGATTGAAGTCAAGTAAGTCGTGTCCGGTCTATAACTTTGTCATCCATTGAGTGATTTTTAGCTCTACTGGCCTTTGGTCAGGAGAGCTTATGGGATGCCGAGTCGTCCGTTGTTAAGACGATAGAACCTTCATTTTTCATCTGATCTTTACCAAACTTTACCAGATTGTTAATGTCAATGAAAGCTCGGACAAGTTTGAAAACCAGCCAGATCAGACCAGTAACAGCGGAGTTATGGCCCTTGATTAGTTAAAAATGCTATATTTTGCCTTGTTAAGACGATAGGGCCTTCATTTTTCATCCGATCTTTACCAAACTTTACTAGATAGTTAAAGTCAATAAAAGCTCGGATAAGTTGGAATACCAACCAGATCGGACCAGTAACAGCAGTTATGGCCCTTGATTTAGTTAAAAATACTATATTTTGCCTCTTTAAGACTTACGATAGTCACTCGCTTCATTGATGTTATAAGAGCCATATTAGCCAGTAAAGCATCCACAGGCCCTCTTGGGCCTCCTGTTATATAATGTGGCAGAAATGTTTCATCAAACTTATGTGAAGTTGTCACATTTTGAGCTGTGTACATAAACATATCGTTCATATAGTCACAAACCACTTTGGAGGCATTTGTCACAGTGACATTTATTGTTTTAACAAAATTATGGCTCTTTTATATTTAGAAAAGTTGGTTAAAGTTGGTATGTAAGTTTGTATCTCCAAAAATACTTCACGCAGTGGATTGGAACTTCACGTATGTAATCGTCGGCATCATTAGACAATGTCATACAGCCAGGTTTTATAACTCATGCTTTTATAGGCCCCTTTTATAGGTTAAGTGCAATAATTCTGCTTTGCAATTAAGAAAAAATATGCCCTTAAACATAGTTTCCCAATAAATAAACAAAGCCTTGAAAGACAAGCGTATGCACCATTGCTCATATTCTCCAGTGCTTTAACGAATTACTTTCATATTTTATTTAAGAAATACAACATCATGTACGGTGATTATCGTGTAATATATCACGGTTTGGAGCAGTTGTAAGCGAGTGAAATTATTGTTTACAATTGAACAACAAACCGTGATATATTACAAGATAACTCACCGTAAACGATGTTCTATTTCTATTCTAATACCCCTAAAATGTGAAAATAACGCACACATCTGAAATCTTCCGCATTGCTTTGCTTATACTCTCCTAAAGTTGCAAACATTACATTGATATCATTCGCATTGCCTTGCTTATTCTCCTAACGTTGCAAACGTGACAGTGATAAGTGATATATCGTTGAATATAACGAGATATTTTAAACTAGGCTATATAGTGCGGGTGTATTAGAATTGATAACTAAGTTCGTACAAAGACATTCTGTCATTTCTGGTCATCTGCGGCCACATTGTCAAGGTCACAGACTTGGAATTATTGCGTTTTAGGTCTGCTTTCAGTAAAGTTATTTTTTTGCTCAAAAACTCTATATTTCTGATTACATGCGACCGTAAGGTCAAGGTCATACCCTTGGATTTTTTTGCGTATAGGTCTGCTTTCAATAAAATGTCGGAAGTTATATTTTTGGTAATATTTCACATTTTATTACAGAGGTAGTACGCTAACATTCTGTCATTATGCAATCACCTGTGACCACAAGGTCAAGGTCACTTATAATTTTACCTGGAATTTTTATGTTTAGGTCTGCATTCAGTAAAATTTTAAAGATACATTTTTGCTAATATTCTCAAATTGATTTCATGCATAACTTCAATATTTTATTTTTTGATTATTAAGGCAGTGCGCTTAACTTATAATCACCTGTTACAAGTTCAAGGTCAAATAACATGCAATGAATGTTCTTCAGCAGGGGCATATAAAGCCTGATATCCTACATTTCTAGTTTACCAATAACTCCAGTTTGCAAAAGTGCTTGCAAAATACTAGAGAGTGTCCAAGTGTTATAACCGGTCCTTATATAAATGTGGGGCCATATAGTGTTAACCCTTTCATGCAACTACATATTATTGTACACCAAAAAAAGGTAGTAATCTATATTCACTGCTTGTCCTGGGTCTCTTGTTTTTTAGCTAGACTTTTTTTTTTTGAAAGTAAAAAAATAGCTATCGTCATCACTTGATTGTTGTCTGCGTCTCCAGGTCAACATTTTGTATCTCTGAAATTACTTCGCATAATATATTGAAACTTATTCAACATCAGTCGACAACTGCTGTAACTCGAGTTTTATTTTTAGCTCTACTGATCAGAGATCAGCAGAGCTTATGCCGTGGTGCGTCGTCTGTCCGTCTGTCTGTAAACTTTTTTTTGTAGCGACTTCTCCTCTGAAACTACTGAATGGATTTTCATGAAACTTTACAGAAATGTTGCCCATGAAGTCTAGTTGATCCTAGCAAAAATTCATGTTGATGTGAAATCCAAGATGGCCGCCAGATCTAAAAATAGGCTTTTAAAAAACAAGTTTATAGCGACTTCTTCATGAAAACTATAAGTGATATTGATATGGGACTTTTTCTAAAATGATCAGCATGACATGATGTTGGTCCTTGTCGAAAATCGTTTTGATTCGACGTTAAACATGGCTGCCAGCGGCCATCTTTGTTTACATAGAGTTATATAATGAAAACTTGTAGCAACTACTCCTCTGAAACTACTTGACGGATTTTCATGAAACTTCACAGGAATGTTGCTCTTGATGTCTAATTGATCCTAGCAAAATTTCAGGTCGGCCGGAAATTCAAGATGGCCGCCACAGCTAAAAATTATTTTTCAAAATACAAGTTTGTAGCGACTACTTCTTGAAAACTATAAGTGATATTGATATGGGACTTTTTCAAAAATGATCAGCATGACATGATGTTGGTCCTTGTCAAAAATCGTTTTGATTCAACGTTAAACATGGCTGCCAGAGGCCATCTTTGTTTACAAAGAGTTATATAGTAAAAACTTGTAGCGACTAATCCTTTGAAACTACTTTTCAGATCGGCCAGAAATTCAAGATGGCCGCCACAGCTAAAATTAGATTTTTAGCTCTACTGATCAGAGATCAGCAGAGCTTATGCCGTGGTGCGACGTCCGTCGTCCGTCCGTCCGTCCGTCCGTCTGTCCGTCCGTCCGTTAACTTTTATTTGTAGCGACTACTCCTCTGAAACTACTGGATGGATATTCATAAAACTTTACAGAAATGTTGCCCATGAAGTCTAGTTGATCCTAGCAAAAATTCATGTTGATGTGAAATCCAAGATGGCCGCCAAAGCTAAAAATAGATTTTTTAAATTCAAGTTTGTAGCGACTACTTCTTGAAAACTATAAGTGATATTGATATGGGACTTTTTCTAAAATGATCAGCATGACATGATGTTGGTCCTTATCAAAAATCGTTTTGATTCGACGTTAAACGTGGCTGCCAGCGGCCATCTTTGTTTACATAGAGTTATATAGTAAAAACTTGTAGCGACTACTCCTCTGAAACTACTTGGCCAATTTTCATGAAACTTTACAGGAATGTTGCTCTTAATGTCTTATTGATCCTAGCAAAATTTCAGATAGGCCAGAAATTCAAGATGGCTGCCACAGTTAAAAATAGATTTTTAAAAAATAAGTTTGTAGCGACTACTTCTTGAAAACTATAAGTGATATTGATATGGGACTTTTTCTAAAATGATCAGCATGACATGATGGTTATCCGAGTCGAACATTATTTTGATTCGACATTAAACATGGCTGCCAGTGGCCATCTTTGTTTACATAGAGTTATATAATGAAAACTTGTAGCGACTACTCCTCTGAAACTACTTGACGGATTTTCATGAAACTTCACAGAAATGTTGCTCTTAATGTCTAATTGATCCTAGCAAAATTTCAGGTCGGCCGGAAATTCAAGATGGCCGCCATGGCTAAAAATAGATTTTCAAAATACAAGTTTGTAGCGACTACTTCTTGAAAACTATAAGTGATATTGATATGGGACTTTTTCTAAAATGATCAGCATGACATGATGGTTATCCGAGTCGAACATTATTTTGATTCGACATTAAACATGGCTGCCAGTGGCCATCTTTGTTTACATAGAGTTATATAATGAAAACTTGTAGCGACTACTCCTCTGAAACTACTTGACGGATTTTCATGAAACTTCACAGAAATGTTGCTCTTGATGTCTAATTGATCCTAGCAAAATTTCAGGTTGGCCGGAAATTCAAGATGGCTGCCATGGCTAAAAATAGATTTTCAAAATGCAAGTTTGTAGCGACTACTTCTTGAAAACTATAAGTGATATTGATATGGGACTTTTTCTAAAATGATCAGAATTACATGATGTTGGTCCTTGTCAAAAATCATTTTGATTAGATGTTAAACATGGCTGTCAGCGGCCATCTTTGTTTACATAGAATTATATAATGAAAACTTGTAGCGACTACTCCTCTGAAACTACTTGACGGATTTTCATGAACTTCACAGGAATGTTGCTCTTGATGTCTAATTGATCCTAGCAAAATATCAGGTCGGCCGGAAATTCAAGATGGCCACCATGGCTAAAAATAGATTTTCAAAATACAAGTTTGTGGCGACTACTTCTTGAAAACTATAAGTGATATTGATATGTGACTTTTTCTAAAATGATCAGCATGACATGATGTTGATCCTTGTCGAAAATCGTTTTGATTCGACGTTAAACATGGCTGCCAGCGGCCATCTTTGTTTACATAGAGTTATATAGTAAAAACTTGTAGCGACTACTCCTCTGAAACTACTTGGCGGATTGTCATAAAACGTTACAGGAATGTTGCTCTTGATGTCTAATTGATCCTAGAAAAATTTCAGGTCGGCCGGAAATTCAAGATGGCCGTCACAGCTAAAAATAGATTTTTAAAAAATAAGTTTGTAGCGACTACTTCTTGAAAACTATAAGAGATATTGATATGGGACTTTTTCTAAAATGATCAGCATGACATGATGGTTATCCGAGTCGAACATTATTTTGATTCAATGTTAAACATGGCTGTCAGTGGCCATCTTTGTTTACATAGAGTTATATAATGAAAACTTGTAGCGACTACTCCTCTGAAACTACTTGACGGATTTTCATGAAACTTCACAGGAATGTTGCTCTTGATGTCTAATTGATCCTAGCAAAATTTCAGGTCGGCCGGAAATTCAAGATGGCCACCACAGCTAAAAATAGATTTTCAAAAAAACAGTTTGTAGCGACTACTTCCTGAAATCAAAATCGATCAGTAGAGCTTCAAGGTCATTGACCTCTTGTTTAACAAAGAAGTTTGTAGCGACTACGTCTTGAAAACTATAAGTGATATTGATATGGGACTTTTTGTAAAATGATCAGCATGACATGATGGTTATCGGAGTCAAACATTATTTTGATTCGACGTTAAACATGGCTGTCAGCGGCCATCTTTGTTTACATAGAGTTATGTAATGAAAACTTGTAACGACTATTCCTGTGAAACTACTTGACGGATTTTCATGAAACTTCACAGGAATGTTGCTCTTGATGTCTAATTGATCCTAGCAAAATTTCAGGTCGGCCGGAAATTCAAGATGGCCGCCACGGCTAAAAATATTTTTTGTCTGTAGCGACTACTTCCTGAAATCAAAATCAATCAGTAGAGCTTCAAGGTCATTGACCTCTTGTTTAAAAAAAGTGTGGCCCTTTTTATACTGAGAAAAACATGAATTTTGTGTATATAAGCTAGTTACAGTTTTGTATATATGCTTGTGTCTCGGAAACTACTTGACATAATAGATTTAAACTTCACACATGTCTTCAACATCTTAAGACGATGCCATAGTGCCAGGTTTTATAATTCTTGTAGGTCAAGTTTGCCATGACCTCATATGGAAATATGCATTTTAATTCATTTATTCATTCCATTCTGTGTGATAACTTCAAAAACATCCAGACTCATGAAACTTAGAGATACATAGCCCTAGGGTGAGGAGGAACCGTATTGTTTTTTGGGTCAAAAGGTCAAGGTTAACCTTATATGTAAATACTCGTTCCTCCCGAGAACTCGGAAACCATAACACACACACACACATCCATACAACTTTACAGATATATTGTCCTATTGTTTTGGGGTTCATTAGGTCAAGGTGAAAAGCTTTGAAAACACAACACTCACACTCGTGAAACTTCATCGGTACATTGAGCTGAGGAACTCTCTCTTGGGGTTCAGTATGTAAAAGGTCATGTCAAGGTCACCATGACCTTATATGGAAATGTGCATTTGGTGCGATAACTTCGCTATTACAACATCAACTCATGAAATTTCATAGGTTCATCGTCCTAGATGAGAGGAGGAACATTATTGTGTTCGGGGTCAGTAGGTGAAAGGTCAAAGTTGTGATACCTTTAATATGGAACTATGCATACCGCATGAAAACTTCGAAGCCGTAACACCCACACATACAAAACTTTGTTGATTTATTGCCCATGAGTGAGAGGAGGAGCCATATTGTTTTTTGGGGGTATACATTCCTTACGCTAACTACAAAACCATTACTCATGAAACTTTAATTTTAGTTTAATAATATTTTATTGCAGATATGTTGCAATACATCAATTCAACATCACAATATTCATAGAAACATATGCAAATGGATTGAACTACAAGTTATTACAACATTAGTTACAGTTCTCTCCATGAAACTTTAATGGTACATTGCCCTGAGTAAGAGGAGAAACCGTATTGTATTTGAGTGCAGTAAGTCGAAGGTTGCCATAAAATTGCATGAAAATACACATTCTGTGCGTTAACTTCAAAGGTTGCCATGACCTTATATGTAAATACGCATTGCGCTTGTAACTTCAGTAGGTACATTGCCCTAGATGAGAACAGGGATCTGTAGGGACTTAAAAAATCTTCTCTGAAACTACAATAGCTAGATTTTAATATGTTGCATTTACCGTTAGCTTATGGTCCATATTAAGATCTATTAAGTTTGTTCAAATGGTGACCCTGGTGTCAAATTTAGCCTTGTCCCAGGAAACTGCGAGAGCCAGAGGTTAAATATTTTGCATTTACTATAAACTTTAAAAGTTTGTTCAAATGGTGATCATGTGGTCAACTCTGTTCCATCCTAGGGGTCATATGTTTTACGTAGACTTATGTAGGGAAACACTTCAAAACTATTCTCCGAAACTACAAGAGACAGAGGTTTAACCTCATGTATTTACTTTAAGCTTATGGTCCTCTACCAAGCTTGTTCAAAAGGTGACCCTCGAGGTCACATTTGGCCCGCCCCTGGGGTCACATGTTTAACATACTTATATATGAAAACACTTTAAAAATCTTCTCTGAAACTACAAGAGCTAGATATGTAATATGTTTATCGTTAGCTTATGGTTCCTACCAAGTTTGTTCAAATGGTGACCCTGATGTCAATTTTAGCCTCGTCCCAGGGATCACATGTTTTACATAGGGAACAACTTTAACAATCTTCTCTGAAACCACAAGGCAGAGCTTGCATATATAACATGTAGTTTCATCTTAATTTCCTCTACAAATTTGTTCTAATGGTAACCCTGGGGTTAAATCTGTCCATATAGGTTACGTCGGGTTTCCGCTACGACATGCGTATCTTCCTTCTTTTTTGCAGGATTTTCACCAAACGTCATCGGAATGATCCTTTTTATATATCTAAAAAAGAGTATGATAACGGACCTTTGGAAACGGCCGAGCACGACACATACGAAATATTGCAGTTTCGGTTTGATTGAGACTGTTCATGAGCGGTAGTGAAATATGCTACGCCCTCTAGCCCCGGGTTGAGCAGAACTCAATATTCATAAAATCAATAGTACACAATTTTAACCATCCCAAAGATGGCATGCATATGGCGGTGGACATGGAGTATACTGCTTCCACGTACGGCGTATGGTGCCAGTATCTAATAAAATTAAATGCCCCGAAGAGCGAAATAAACATAATGGAATTTAGTTGGGAGCAGCGGTTATGAATCCTGCGTATCAAAAAGCAGACAACATATCCTATGAGTGGTTAAACAATACCCAGAGCCTTTTATCGGCCGGAGTAGTGGAACCACCGAATCAAAAATTAAGTAAGAAAAAAAAATCGAAAATCTACCACCGATAACTAAATATAAGTATCGGGCTCAGTGATCTCCAAAGATCGAATGAATAACAACTACTGATTGCAAGCGCGGGGAGACGTTTTACTGCCGTCACACTGCACAAGCAACGCCACTGTGCTATAAAAAAGAGTATGATAATGGACCTTTGGAAACGGCCGAGCACGACACATACGAAATATTGCAGTCATTTACATCATTTACGACATTTTGGGTCGCTGTGACGTACTTTCGACGAAATATAAGTTACATCCGGTTTCCGGTACAACATGCATTACTGTTAATGACATTAATTGTATTAAGTATGTAATCAATAATCAACGAATATCTCTTGGGATTGACATTGATGTTGGTCAAATCAAACATCTGGACTAATTTATAATAGAGCTCAACATGTAGGCCGTGGCCTTCTTGTTATCCGTAGGTTCTTTAGTGAAATAAATCTCTTTGGCAGAGTAAAATACGATAATTTTCGGGATTCGATTTTGAAAGATACTTATATTGAAGCAATTTCCATAAATGTGCACGGCAGAGTTGTAAAAGAACCACATTGTAAATAGCTTATCTACGATAAAGACCCGGGTCCATAACCTACGAACATTCGATGTGTGTAACATTTTCGGACTGATTGGTCAGTCTGTTTTTTCGATGTGTGTCAAATTTACGTACTGATTGGTCAGTCTGTTTTGGTGATGCTTTATCAAAATTATGTATAACTGACTTATTTTGGCAGAGTCATACCTCTTTAAAATGTTAACCTGCAAAACTTACAGAGCTCATAACTTAAAAAGAGTTTGAAATGTTCGTGAAACTTCACAAATATATTTAGCTTACCCCAAGGAATGTCGTTGCACTTGTCCAATAACTTATATTTTGGCAGAGTTATTCCCAGGGCCGATACTGGTTGGATGGTTGCATTCGTCTGTTCGTGCAGTTTAAGCGTATATGTGGTTATAGAATGAGGATCTCAACGGTTTCCAAGTTATAACCCAGAACTGGAAACGGAACCCGGTGCTGATGCTTTTGGATGGTTGTATCCGTCTGTTCAGGCCCAGTAAGTGTATAGTGGGGTTCTGGGCAACGGTCCAATGCATGACCCAGTGACTATGTCCGCAGTGGTGGGGAGGGAACCTAGGGCCGATGCTTGATGGATGGTTGTATCCATTTGTTCATGCTCAGTAAGTGTATAACTGTGATTTCAGAGAAGAAAATCTTTAACGGTTTTCCCCTATATAAGTGGATATAAAAGTCGAACATAAAATACAGCTGTTGTGATCACTAGCCGTCAACAATGGCTTCGAATGAGATCAGCTTTGTAAAGCTTGGTCAGTTTTGTCCAAACTTCACATGGATTATCCGGAGTTCAGTGTTTTTCAAATTTGTTTAAAGTAGGTCAATACGACGTCCAAGATGGCCACCATTACATGTACCATAAAAGGTCGAAACCTTAAAAAACCTTCTCAAGAACTGATCGCCCCTGTACTATCAAGTTTATTCAAATGAAGTCACCGGGGTCCAAATTTGGTATATATAGAGATTTTGCTTATTTTCCCATAGACTTGCACTGCATGTTTAGTGATTGACCCCTCTACAGTCAGTCATTACGCTTCACTTTTCACTTGTGCGATGACTGGACTACCTCTTGGGACTCTATGATTGTACCTACTGAAACCCCAACTAAAGGAGGTGGGTGCATGAGCTTTCGTCCCTCGGGGTTTTCTGGTCGTACCCTAGATTGGTTTCTTTTTAGCTGCAACTAGTGTGGTTGTTCAGTACGGTTCTGGATACATCCTGAGATGTTTAATATTTCGTATGTGTTTCTTTAGTTAGTTTCTCTGGATGTGGACTTTATTGTTAGATAATTCCTTTTGATGGGATGTAGTTTTGTTTACACTGTATTGTCTATTTGGGTGCTGAAGACAGGATAATAGCGAGGATTGTGCGCATATAAAATCGATTCGAGCTAACCAGTAGGCCTTATTGCCTACTGACCGTTCCAAGTCGGTAACCCTGTCTTCACCACTCTTTCTGTTTGTTTTTTTTGTCTCTTTCATTGTATTATCAAGTCCTTGCTTGCAGTACAGTGCGGACCTACGATGCCATTGCGTTCGGACGGTGCGGTTTCTATAGGACCCTATATCTCATTTTTGCATAGGGAAAAACTTAAAAAATCTTCCGTGAAACTGCAATGCACACATATCTCATATATTGTATGTAGCATAAGCCTATGGTCCTCTACCATTTGCTAAAATGGTGATCCCGGGGTCATATTTAGCCCCACCCCATGGGTCATATTTTTACATAAACATATATTGAGGTGAGGGACAAACTTAAAAAATATTTTTCTCTGAAAGTACAAGAGCCAGGAGTTTAATATTTTGCATTTGCCATAAGCTGTTGGTCCTCTACCAAGTTTGTTCAAATGATGACATTGGGGTCAAATTTGGCCTCGCTCTAGAGTCGCATGTTTTACATAGACTTATACAGGGAAAACGTTAATAAAACACATTCTCTGTACCTACAAGAGCCATATGTTTAATAGTTTGCATTTACTATAAGCAAGCTTATAGTCCTCTACAGAGTTTGTTCAAATGGTGAACCTGGTGTCAAACCTAGCCCCGCCCCGTGGATCACAGTTGTACATAGAGTTATAAAGAGAAACACTTAAAAACATATTCTTCTCTGAAACTACAACAGCCAAAGGTTATATTTTGCATTTACCATAAGCTTATGGTCCTCTACCAAGTTTGTTCAATGGTGAAACTGGAGTCAAATTTGGCCCCACTCAGAGGTCGCATACTTTACATAGACTTGTATCTTGAACAACTTTAAGAATCTTTCTGAAACTACAAGAGCCAGAGATAAATATTTTTCATTTACTATAAGCTTATAGTTCTCTACCAATGTGTTCAAACGGTGACCCTAGACTCAAATGTGTACCAATTTTGTTCAAACGGTGACCATATAATCAAATTTGGCACCGACCCAGGGCATTCGCAACATCTAGTACACTGCTTCACAGTTTACTCGAATGTTAATCGAAGGTTTCCATATTGATTACGTCATCGTGCCTTAGATTCCCGCCAAAACACATTTGCATTCAAAGTTATCATCCAAATTTTGCAATGTCATTTAGCCGATTGCTCCATCAGTAGTTTATTTACATGAAAGCAGTGATAAAACCTTCATCTGCATTGTAAAAAACCAACGTTCAACGCAACGTATACATCAACACGTGTGTCTAGCGGCCATATTGTTTACATAGCATCAGTGCACTATTTTCTGTGCGGTTGCCTTCCGGCTAACAAATTGTCAAGATTTTGAACATATAAACACACGAGGCGGGATCCCGAAGAATGACGGGATTGGTCGAGCGTTCACAATTGCGTAAGGAAAAACTTAAGAAATCTTCTTCTCTGACGCCACAAGTATTAGGGTTCTCATATGTTGCATGCAGCATGAGCCTTTGGTCTTCTATCATATTTATTCAAATTGTGACCCTGGGGTCAAATTTGGCCCCTCCCCATGGTCACGTTTTACATAGACTTACATAAGGAAAAACCTTAAACTATTTTATTTATCTGAAACCAGTTTTACATTGACGGAACATAAACAGACGGATACATCCAGCATCGTTTCGGGATCCGACCCACCCTGGGTTATATCTTGGAAACCGTTGAGATACCCACCCTATAACAATATATACAATTAATGAGCATGAACAGACGCATGCAACCACCCAAGCAACATTGGCCCAGGGGTCCGTCTTCACCCATGGAGACATAGCTTCTGTGCCATAACTTGGAAACCGCATCCCCAGCCTATAACCATATATACACTTACTGGGCATGAACATATGGATACAACCATCCTACCAGCATCGGCCGTGGGGTCCATTCCCACCCCAGGGGAAATCACCCCTGTATCATAACTTGGAAACTGTCATCTACCAAGTTTGTTCAGATGGCGACTCTGACTTTAAACCTGGCCATCTTCCAAGTTTGTTCAAATGGCTACTCTGATTTAAAACCTGGCCCAGTACCAGCGATCACACGTTTTACATAGGCTTATATAGAGAAAAAAAATTACGACCACAAGGTATATAGCTCTCATATATTGCATGTAGCATAACCTCTACCAATTTTGTTCAAATAGTGACCCTGGGGTAAAATCTGGCCCCGATCTTTGAACAATCTTTTTCTCTGAAACGTCATGTGTAAGCTTATGATCTTCTACCAAGCCTGTTCAAATGGTGATCCTGTGGTCACATTTGTCCCCGCCCCAGGTCACAGTCCCCGCCCCAGGTCACATTTGTCCCCGCCCCAGGTCACAGTCCCCGCCCCAGGTCACATTTGTCCCCGCCCCAGGTCACATGTTTTACAAAGACTTACATAGGGAATCTTTTTTAAAAACCTCCGCAGAAACAGCATGGTCAATTTTTCCAATGTGGTCTATAAACTTTGTAAGTTAAAGGGATCTGGCGGATTTCCTGACCACTTTACAAAATACAGATCCCTTTAACTTACAAACCTTATAGACCACATCTCCATACAACAAGGGTTGTGATATTCCTAGTCTCAAAATAGTTTTAAGTTTGGTGTTGTACTTCTCCAGTAGGTGTTCGTAACGGCGGTAGAATTTTGAGAAAGATCTATGTAGTTTGTGATGACGAAAACCCTGCTGAAGAAGTTTACTTGTAATAACTTGATTTCGATCATTGAAGTCTATAATTTACAAGCTCTAACAAAACGAATGAGCTGGGAGATATACTCCCCGTATGATGTAGCTCGAGGTACTTCCCCATCCCGGTGTGGATAGTTAACGATGTCAAAGTGGAAGTCATCTCTCTTATCATAGATTGTAGTTTGTATGAAATCATTAGAAATCGAGAGATGAAGATTGAGAAATGCTGCTTCAGTATCCGAACTGTTGGCTTTATTAAACGTGAGCTCTGGTGGATAAATGTTAGTAACCATATGAGCAGAGAACGGATTATCAATAATGAATATGTCATCTAGATACCGAAATGTATTAATAAATGCATCAATAACTTCACTCTAGCTAGCAGGTGAAAACTCAACATAAAATCTCTTTCATAATAGTACAAAAACAAATATGCGACAAGTAGTGCACAGTTAGTACCCATAGGAATACCAACAACCTGGCGGTAAACAGTGTTATCGTATCTTATAAAGATTTTATCGAGAAGGAAAGATAACGCTATACAAACATCGGCACAAGTCCACAAATTATAATTATCAATATAGGCGTTTGTAAAGAAAGCCCTAGCATTATTACAAGCTAGAAAAGTTGTACTTCTCTAGCAAATGTCTTCTGAATAAGCTGAAGCAATTTATCTTTGATTTGATTATGTGGAGTAGTATATAGTGTGGAAAAGTCGTAGGTGCTTAGAGAAGAGGCATGAACATACTTACACCGTAGTTTATCAAGGACTTCTCCCGAGTTTTGATAGACCAAAGCTGATTTTTAAGATTGCTCATTGTCTCTTTGGTCCGTCCGATATTCATGTTCGGGCGATACATTCTTAATCTATCATTAGATTCCAATAATATTATACAAAAAATAATTAATGTTCGCCACCACCATGAGATGATGTGTCGCGACTAAAGCCAGATCCCTACCTTCAACGTCAAGGTCACATATATACTTTGAAAGGCATTGCTTAAAACTTCTTTATCATTGGATTACAATAATAGTATACACACATGTTCACCACCACCATGAGACAATATGTCGTGACTAACAGCCAGGTCCCTACAGTTAAGGTCACACATATCCTTTGAAGGTTGTTGCTTAAAAGTTCGTGTCTGGGCTATAACCTTTATAAACCATTGGATTCCAATAATTCAGAAATGTTCACCACCATGAGGAAACTTGCCTGCCGTGAAGGTCAAGGTCACATGTACCTTTAAAAGTTATTACTATAATGTTGTGTCCGGGCTGTAGATTCTTTATCATTTGATTATTATGCTGTTTCTCAATAAAAACGAAGCAAATAGCATTTGAAATTTTCAACAAAATGTTTTTAGATATCTATAGTTTTACGTAAGGTACACTAAATGAGACACACAAAATTGATTGCTGTTTCAAGTTAACTATGACAGTTTTCATAATGAAATTCGCTGAATTTTTTCTGTGTAACATACGTTACACACTAATTGTGTTGATTAAGAAAGCTTTTTACACAAGAGGTTTTGGGCCATTGGGTCTGTATCTACTGGCTATATGGAAACACGACAACAATATGCGCAACTAGGCTTGGTACTGACAATTCCTGCCAAGTTTCACTGAAATCCAGCCCGGAGTTCAAGAAAATTAGTCTGGAAGAAGTATAAGAGGCCATAACTCTTTATGGGCCAAAATCATCACCCGGAATACAGCGATGATATGCGCAACTATGCTTCGTACTGATCATTCAAGTTTCGTTGAAATCCGGTTCAGAGGAAATAGCCTGTACACATTTAGTGTATTAAAACCTTTAAAGGGCCAATACTCCGCCAAAAATCTTTCAACCAAAATAGGGCGATGACATGCATAACTAGGCTTGGTAATGATCATCCCTACTTTTTCGTTGAAATCCGGCAAGAGGTTCAGGAGAACTAGTCCAGACAAAGTTTGTGTATTAAAACCTTTAAAGGGCCATAACTTCGCCAAAAATCAATAAACCGGAACACGCTAATGATATGCCTGGTTCTGATCATTCCTGCAAAGTTTGTGTATTAAAACCTTTAAAGTGCCATAACTCCGCCAACATTCATTCAACCGAATGAAGTTCCTATCTTCTTAATGAGGCAAAATACAGCATTTTTAACTAAATCAAGGACCGTAACTCTGGTGTTACAAATCCGATTTGGCTGGTTTTTAGACTTTTCCGAGCTTTCAATGATATTAACAATCTGGTAAAAGGTTTGGTAAGATCGCATGAAAAATGAATGTCCTATTATCTTAACGAGGAAAAATACAGCGTTTTTAACTAAATCAAGTGCCGATCTGAGCGGTTTACGAACTAGCCCAAGCCAAATGAAGGCCCTATCGTGTTAACAAAGCCAAATTATAGCATATTTCAGAAAATCAAGGGTCATAACTCCGGTGTAAATAGTCCGATCTGGCTGGTTTTCGACATCGTCCAGATTTCATTGCTATTCAAATCTGTGCAAGTTTGGTAAAGATCAATAATTACTGAAGGTGCTAGAGTGTTCACAAGGCAGAATATGGATTTTTCAGCAAAACAAGGGCCATAACTCTGCTGTTACTAATCTGCTTTGGCTGGTTTTTAAACTTATCCGGGCTTTCATTGATATAAACAATCTGTGTAAGTTTAGTAAAGATCAAATAATAAATGAAGGTGCTAGAATGTTCACAAGGCAGAGAAAGCGGCATTTTCTATCAAAAACAAGGGCGGGCCGTAGCTCCAGCGTAACTTTTTGGCAGTTTCGTGAATATCAAATACAAAATGAAGATGCTACAGTGTAAACAATGCTTAATATGGCATTTTTCAGCAAAACAAGGGCCATAACTCTGGTGTTACTAATCCGATATGGCTGGTTTTCGAACTTTCATTGTTTTAAAGACATGGCAACGTTTTTTAAAGATCCGATTAATAATGAAGACCCTATCGCGTAAATAAGACCAACGTTAACAGACAGACAACTCGCCATCGAATAAGCTCTGCTGGCTTCTGGTATGTTGTGTGTCTGACGTGACCTGCAATGCATTGTTGTCAGGTCCTTATTAGTATAGAGTGTCGTAGCCTGATAAAGGGTCTGATTTTAATGAGATTATGTGACATCAACAATAGACCAATGT
Organism: Cyrtodaria siliqua; assembly: GCA_037043455.1. Taxonomy (NCBI): domain Eukaryota; kingdom Metazoa; phylum Mollusca; class Bivalvia; order Adapedonta; family Hiatellidae; genus Cyrtodaria; species Cyrtodaria siliqua. The sequence continues at coordinate 125,872 of JAWPHD010003665.1, forward strand.
GAATATAATTCAAAGCATGTAAATAAGAAAAAAATAACAACACTCGTTTTTGAACATGTTTGTATCGGAATTAAACAACAAAAATACAAAAACACTACAATTGTACACAATTGTTTCTACTTCAAATTGGTTAATACAAACTATGAAAGAACAAAGACAAAAATAAAGACAAGGAATGTGCTTTTGTAAAAAACGCACTCACTAAAAATCAACCTGCGATTTAATCAGTCTATTGTCTAACATGTTGCAATAATAGTTGTGAGGGTTTCATGTATAGTGGATTACAAAAATTCGACACACATCATAACATCATATTCATACATTTTCATTTCTTGACAAAAGGAACAATGAAAAAGGATAACAATATCGGACAGGGAAAGCAGCATTCAAGGACGACAGTCAACCACAAAACACAAAAACAAACACGCAAACAGACAAACGAAAAGACAAAAGTAATAAAAAATGCAAACGACATCACAAACACAAAAGGGTTGACAATAGGGCTACCACCTTGGAACGGTCAGTGGCAAAGTAGGCCACTGGGGGTTTAAACCGTTTCTAGGGTGCACCAAACCTCACTCTTACCCTACTGTCATCCCATTAAAACAGGACAGTGTAAATAAAGAAATCCCCGCCATGATCTAAACTCTAACCAACAAGGCAGCATCATATAAGCAAAGTTTTCATATAAGCATATCTAAACATATTTACCCCCACCCCATTCCTCCCACAAAATAAATCACAAGTACAAATACAATTAGCAATCATATAACATTTTTAACGTTATTCAAACTGTAGATATTAAACCAGTCTCTTTTAAAATATAGCCCATAAGTATAACATGAATGTTACATTTTAGTTTTGTTGATGCAATATTTTAAGAAACTCACAAAAAGCAGGTCAAGTACGTATATCTATGATTAGGGTAGTAAAACATATTTTACGAAAACACAGCATTATTTAGCAAGGTCACGTATGTTACATTCTTAAAATGCCTTGATTGGTTTGTCCTATTAGCCTATTTAAAAAAATCAGCTGAGCTAACTTTAAGTTCAAATGATAAGTTAGTGTACATGGGTCCTCATCAACATGTTCGGCAATGTATATGCCTCAATAAAACTAGGGTATGTAGTCTATGACACTCTCAAGTTACGATAACGTATGTTTCATCACTTTGGCGTCATCTTTGAAGACACACTTGATACAAAGCAGGGTATTCCAACAATTCTAAATTGTATTAGAATTTTATTTGTGTACAATTTATGATTTATGCGAATTATATATATTTAATTTTCTTATCATATGTCAAATGTATTAGTTGGCGACAGTAACGTATGTTACCTTTTAGGGTGTTTGACATCATAACAAACACAAATAAAAACTTTTGGAAAAAAACTCCCGACTTACTCAACATACCTTCATTGCAAATGTACAATGACCGTGAACTAGTAACCAGTATAACTACGGCGAGGTTCAAGGTCACGCTTATATTTAGAAGGTTTTTGCTATAATTGCTTTTCACCTTGGACCCAATTCTTGCAATATTTCTTTGCGTTGTTTAATTTATAATGTTTTGCATTGTCTTTATTCTTCAGGCGGAGAAATGGGATGAGCAGAGGGAAGCAGGAATATTTCCATACAAAATCTGATTCATCGACATCTTTGGATACTCTATAGTTGTGTGATTTTACTTGTTATGTAATGACAGTATGATGCAGATTTTTTTTACCATTATAAGCCACTGGGATAAGAAATGATAAATTTGAACAATTGTCTGGAACAAAATGTTTTAAATCAATGACAAATGTCATTCAAAGAGCTTCCACCAAGATTTAATATGTTAAATAGATGATGTTTTACGAATATAATTTATTTTTTGAGTGACTGAAATTTGGATGATTTGGATGGAGTTTGAAGATAATTAAAATTGATACATGTATATGATTTTGTTTATCAATGAAATTTCAGTTTGCGAGAACGCTTCGCAAATTATAGTTTTCAAGCGTTATATCCCGGTATCATATAGTGTTAACTCCACATTTAATCCGAGCTTTCTCCGACCTTACCAGCCGTTTTTGTCTCGCCCACAATAGTGTTAACTGTATCAAGGTTCATAAAGCCTTGAAAAGTCCTTACATTTCAAAAGTAGCCTTTAAAAGTCCTTAAATCCACTCCAGCCTTAAAAAGTCCTTAAATTCTGACAAAATATTAAAGGTCCTTGAATTTCATAAGCAGTCGATTAATTATACAAGACGAATAATATCTGACGTAGTTTAAAAAAATCGCCAAAAAGAAATAATCGCCGATAATGTTATGAGTTAAACCGGGCCTTAAAAATGGGTTATTAGGGCCTTAAACGTCCTTAAATTTCATACTGATAATTCTGTACGAACCATGAACAGTGATTGCCTCATTTTCTTTGTTTGTCATATATATTTTGTTCGCATAAGTAGACATAAATGTCAAGGTCATATTTTGCGTTATTTTCCCTAAACATCACGTTGGTTTGGTAAAACCTCAGTTTACCTTTTCTGATAACTTTCAATTTCTTTGTTTGATACTTGGTCATATATATTGTTGGGATCGATGAATTACAAAAATTACCAAGGTCAATGTCATATTTTGCGTTATTTCCCTCAAACTTAACCTTGGTTAGGTAACTTAACCTCAATTAACTTTATGCGATTGCCTCACTTTGTCTTTGATACTTGGTCATATGTATTGTTGGCATTGGTGGACATCGCTGAATGACAAAAAATACCAAGGTCAATGTAATATTTTGCGTTACTTTCCCAAAACTACGCCCTGGTTAAACCACTTAACCTCAGTAACTAAACTTCTTATGATTACCTTGCTTTCATTTCTTTGATACTTGGTCATATGAAGTGTTGTCTTTGGTGAACATCATTTAAGCACAAATTAAATAAAATACTTGCTTGCCGTGAAGGTCAAGGTCACATGTACCCATTTAAGGCTATTAGTCCCCCACCGGTCCCGGGGGTACTATAGGTTTGTGCCCTGTCCGTCCGTCCTTCCGAAATGCTTGTCCGGGTCATATTTTCAATACTATAAGACTTTCAGATACCAAACTTGGCATGTGGATACATCTTGGGAAAGCGGTGTGTCGCGTACCAAAAAAAAGTCACTGTGACCTCTTTCATAGAAAATGTTTGTCTGGACCGTATTTTCAATTCTATAACACTAAGAGATACTAAACTTGATATTTGAATACATCTTGGTATAGCGGCGTGTCGCATACCAAAATAAGGTCACAGTGACCTTGACCTGTGACCTCTGTCATAGAAAATGTTCCGAAAATGCTTGTCCGGGCCATATTTTCAATACTATAAGACTGAGATACCAAACTTGGTATGTGGATACATCTTGGGATAGTGGTGTATCGCGTACCACAATAAGGTCACTGTGACCTCTGTCATAGAAAATGCTTGTCCGGGCAGTTTTTAGCTCGACTGGCCGAAGGCCAGCAGAGCTTATGGGATGCCGAGTTGTCCGTCGTCCGTCCGTCGTCCGTTGTCCGTCGTCCGTCCGTCCGTCGTTAACTTTTGTCTCGTTAAGACAATAGAGCCTTTATTTTTCATCCGATCTTTACCAAACTCTACCAGATTGTTAATGTCAATGAAACCTCGGATAAGTTCGAAAACCAACCAGATCGGACCAGTAACAGCGGAGTTATGGTCCTTGATTTAGTAAAAAATGCTATATTGCTATATTTTGCCTCGTTAAGACGATAGGGCCTTCGTTTTTCATCCTATCTTTACTAAACTTCACCACATTGTTAATATCAATGAAAGCTCAGACAAGTTTGAAAACCAGCAATATCGGACTAGTAACAGCGGAGTTATGGCCCTTGATTTAGTTAAAAATGCTATATTTTGCCTCGTTAAGACGATAGGGCCTTCATTTTCCATCCGATCTTTACCAAACTTTACCAGATTGTTAATGTCAGTAAAAGCTCGGATAAGTTCGAAAACCAACCAGATCGGACCAGTAACAGCGGAGTTATGGTCCTTGATTTAGTTAAAAATGCTATATTGCTATATTTTGCCTCGTTAAGACAATAGGGCCTTCGTTTTTCATCCTATATTTACTAAACTTTACCACATTGTTAATATCAATGAAAGCTCGGACAAGTTTGAAAACCAGCAATATCGGACTAGTAACAGCGGAGTTATGGCCCTTGATTTAGTTAAAAATGCTATATTTTGCCTCGTTAAGACGATAGGGCCTTTATTTTTCATCCTATCTTTACCAATCTTTACCACACTGTTAATATCAATGAAAGCTCGGACAAGGTCGAAAACCAGCCAGATCGGACCAGGAACAGCGGAGTTATGGCACTTGATTTAGTTAAAAATGCTATATTTTGCCTCGCTAAGACGATAGGACCTTCACTTTACCAAACGTTAGCAGATTGTTAATATAAATGAAAGCTCAGACAAGTTCGAAAACCAGCCAGATCGGACCAGTAACAGCGGAGTTATGGCCCTTGATTTAGTTCAAAATGCTATATTTTGCCTCGTTAAGATGATAGGGCCTTCATTTTTCATCTGATCTTTACCAAACTTTATCAGATTGTTAATGTCAATGAAAACTCGGTAAAGTTGGAAAACCAGCCAGATCGGACTAGTAACACCGGAGTTATGGCCCTTGATTTTGTTAAAAATGCTATAATATGCATCCTCATACGATAGGGCCTTCATTTTGCATCTGATCTTTGCCAAACTTTAGCTGGTTTTATGACCTCCTTTTTTTTATATTATTAATTATTTTTAATTTATTTTTTTATTTTTTTTATATTTTTTTTATTTTATTTTTTTATTTTTTATTTTATAAATGATTATTATTATTATTATTATTTATTTTTTTTAGCTCTATGTTCGACCAGTCGGACCAGTAAAAAAGGACTTCTGGCTCTTGATTTAGTTAAAAGTGCTATATTTTGCCTCGTTAATACGGTAGGGCCTTCATTTTTCATCTGATCTTTACCAAACTTTACCAGCTTCTTTAGTTATGGCCCTTGATTTAGTTAAAAAGCTGTTTTTTGCCCGAAACTTTCAAAAGACTGTAAATGGCAGTCACTCGCTTCATTGATGTTATGAGACATGTTAGCCAGTAGAGCGTCCACAGGCCCTCTTGGGCCTCATGTTTCAATACTATAACACTTAGAGATACCAAACTTGGTATGTGAATACGATTATTGGTCATGATCAATTTCATACTATCTTTGTTAAACTTGTTAAAAAGTTTATCAAAAGAGGTTATGACCCTATCATTTTGCAACGTACTGCATGCTTGGTGGTGGACCCTTTTACAGTTCGCCACTATGCTTTCATCTTTAATTGTACGATGAACGGACAGGCTGTGGACCCTATGATGACGCCTACCTAAAGCCCATTGGGACGGTGGCGTTTGATGTTTGTCCATGATCTTTCTTGTCGTGCCCTTAATGGTGTATTCTCTTACTGCTCTGGCTTCTGCCAAGTCATTGAGTACCTTCATTGTGGCTTTCTAGGCTATTGTTTTTTTGTATTATATTTACACGAGCATATTTGTGTTTTACTTATATTGCCTATTGATGCTGCCTTGTTGGTTAGAGTTTAGATCATGGCGGGGATTTCTTTATTTACACTGTCCTGTTTTAATGGGATGACAGTAGGGTAAGTGTGAGGTTTGGTGCACCCTAGAACCGGTTTAAACCCCCAGTGGCCTACTTTGCCACTGACCGTTCCAAGGCGGTAGCCCTATTGTCAACCATTTTGTGATGTCGTTTGCATTTTTTATTACTTTTGCCTTTCCGTTTGTCTGTTTGCGTGTTTGTTTTTTGTGTTTTGTGGTTGACTGTCGTCCTTGAATGCTGCTTTCCCTGTCCGATATTTTTATCCTTCTTGGGATAGCGGTGTGTTGCGTACCAAAATAAGGTCATTGTGACCTGTGACCTCTCTCATAGAAAATGCTTGTCCGAACCGTATTTTCAATACTATAAGACTTTGAGATACCAAACTTGGTATGTGGATACATCTTCGGATAGCGATGTGTCGCGTACCAAAAAAATGTCAATGTGACCTTGAATTTTACCTCTGACCTCTGTCATAAAAAATGATTGTCCGGACCGTATTTTCAATACTATAAGACTTAGAGATACCAAACTTGATATTTGAATACATCTTGGGATACCGGTGTGTCGCGTACCAAAATAAGGTCACTTTGACCTTGACCTGTGACCTCTGTCATAGAAAATGCTTGTCCGGACCGTATTTTCAATACTATAACACTTAGAGATACCAAGCTTGATATTTGAATACATCTTGGGATACCGGTGTGTCGCATACCAAAATAAGGTCACAGTGACCTTGACCTGTGACCTCTGTCATAGAAAATGCTTGTCCGAACCGTATTTTCAATATTATAAGACTTTGAGATACCAAACTTGGTATATGGATACATCTTGGATAGTGGTGTGTCGCGTACCAAAATAAGGTCACTGTGACCTTGACCTTGACCTGTGACCTCTGTCGTAGAAAATGCTTGTCCGAATTGTTTTTTTAATACTAAAAATGCTATATTTTGCCTCGTTAAGACGATAGGACCTTCACTTTACCAAACTTTACCAGATTGTTAATATAAATGAAAGCTCCGACAAGTTTGAAAACCAGCCAGATTGGACCATTTACACCGGAGTTATGGCCCTTGATTTTCTGAAATATGCTATATTTTGGCCTCATTAAGAAGAAAGGGCCTTCATTTGGCCAGATTTCATTGAAATTTTTCAGGGATGATCAGTACCAAGCCTAGTGGTACATATCGTCACTGTGTTCCGGTTGAATGATTTTGGCGGAGTTATGTCCCTTTAAAGGTTTTAATACACAAACTTTGTCCTGACTAGTTCTCCTGAACCCCTGGCCGGATTTAAACGAAACTTTTTAGGGATGATCAGTTCCAGGTCTAGTTGTGTAAATATTTGCCATGTTCCGGTTGAATGATTTTTGGCAGAGTTATGGTCCTTTAAAGGTTTTAATACACAAACTTTGTCTGGATTATTCTCCTGAACGTCTCCCCACGTCTCCCCACATTTCAACGAAACTTTACAGGGATAATCAGCACCAAGCTTAGTTGTGCATATCATCGTCGCATTCCGGTTAACAGATTTTTGGTGGAGTTATGGCCCTTTAAAGGTTTTTGATACACAAACATTTTCCGGGCTAGTTCTCCTGAACCCCTGGCTGGATTTTAACGAAACTTGACAAGGATGATCAGTATCAAGCCTAGTTGTGCATGTCATCGCCATATTCGGGTTGAATGATTTTTGTCAGAGTTATCGCCCTTTAAAGGTTTTAATAGAGAAACGTTGTCCAGATTAGTCTGTTCTGAGCTCCTTGCTGGATTTCAAAGAATTTTGATGGTCTAAACATATTTATTTTACATCGATTGCGAAACAAGTTCTTGCAACTTAGATTAATCACTCTCGATGGCTTCCTGGGTAGAACCAGTACTAAGCAATGTGGATTAATTATCTTGCTCAAGGATAAATAACGTGGCCGCGACGGAGGATCGAACCCACGATCTCTCGATCAGGAGTTCGGCGATCTACCACTGGACCACGCACTCCACACGAATCTTGATGGGGATGATCAGTACCAAGCCTAGTTGCGCCTGTCATTGCCGTGTTCTGGTTGAATGAATTTTGGCAGAGTTATGACCCCTTAAAGGTTTTAATACACTAACTTTGTACAGACTAGTTCTCCTGAACCTCTGGTGGATTTCAACGACACTTGTCAGGGACAATTAGCACCAAGCCTAGTTGCGTATATCATCACCATGCTCTGGTTGAACGATATTTGAAAGAGTTATGGCCCCTTGTGCATAAACTTTATCTTTAGCTATCTTGGGCCTCTTGTTTTCAATACTATAACACTTAGAGATACCAAACTTGGTATGTGAATACATCTTGGGATAGCGGTGTGTCGCGTACTAAAATAAGGTCATTGTGACCTTGACCTGTGACCTGTGTCAGAAAATGCATAGAAAATGCTTGTCCGAACCGTATTTTCAATACTATAACATTTAGAGATACCAAACTTGGTATGTAAATACATCTTAGGATAGCGGTGTGTCACATACCAAAATAAGGTAACTGTGACCTTGACCTGTGACCTCTGTCATAGAAAATGCTTGTCCGGACCGTATTTTCAATACTATAACATTTAAAGATACCAAACTTGGTATGTGGATACATACTGGGATAGTGGTGTGTCGCGTACGGAAAAAAGGTCACTATGACCTTGACCTGTAACCTCTGTCATAGAAAATGATTGTCCGGACCGTTATTTCAATACTATAACACTTAAGAGATACCAAACTTGGTATGTGAATAGATCTTGGGATAGCGGTGTGTCGCGTACAAACATAAGGTCACTGTGACCTTGACCTGTGACCTCTGTCATAGAAAATGCTTGTCCGGACTGTATTTTCAATACTATAACACGTAGAGATACCAAACTTGGTATGTGAATACATCTTGGGATAGCGATGTGTCGCGTACCAAAAAAAAGGTCATTGAAACCTTGACCTGTGACCTCTGTCATAGAAAATGCATGTTTGGACCGTATTTTCAATACTATAACACTTAGAGATACCAAACTTGGTATGTGAATACATCTTGGGATAGCGGTGTGTGGCGTACCAAAATAAGGTCATTGTGACCTTGACCTGTGACCTCTGTCATAGAAAATGCTTGTCAATACCGTATTTTCAATACTGTAACACTTAGAGACACCAAACTTGGTATGTGAATACATCTTGGGATAGCGGTGTATCGCGTACCAAAATAATTTCATTGTGACCTTGACCTTGATCTTTGACCTCCATCATAGAAAATGTCTGGAAAATGTTTGTCTGGGCCGGTGAGGGACTATGGATTGCCCTGCAATTCTTGATGCTCTTGTTGCTATAATGTTGTGTCCGGGCTGTAGATTATTTATCATTTGTTTATTAGGCTGTTTCTCAATAAAACGAAGCAAATAACGTTATTTTCCCTAAACATCATTTTGGTTAGGTAAAACCTCAGTTAACTTTTTCTGATAATTTTCGTTTGATACCTGGTCATATGTATTGTTGGCATTGATGAATTACAAAAATTACCAAGGTCAAGGTCAAATTTTGCGTTATTTCCCCCAAACTTAACCTTGGTTAGGTAACTTAACCTCAATTAACCTTATGCGATTGCCTGACTTTGTCTTTCATACTTGGTCATATGTATTGTTGGCATTGGTGGACATCGCTGAATGATAAAAAATACCAAGGTCAATGTAATATTTGGCGTTATTTTCCCAAAACTACACCCTGGTTAAACCACTTAACCTCATTAACCAAACTTCTTATGATTACCTCAGTTTCATTTCTTTGATACTTGGTCATATGAAGTGTTGTCTTCAGTGAACATCATTTAAGCACAAATTTAATAAAATAGTTCATATCCGGTTTGCCGCGGTGGGCGAGACACCCTCAGACCGAGGTCTTGTCTTTGTTTGATACTTGGTCATATGTATTGTTGGCATTGGTGTACATCATTGAACGACAAAAATTTCCAAGGTCAAGTTCATAGTTTGCTTATTTTCCCCAAACCTAACCTTGGTTAGGTAACTTAACCATGGTTAGGTAATTGAACCTTAGTTAACTGTATGTGATTGCCTCACTTTATGTCTTTGATACTTGGTCATATGTATTGTTGACATTGATGGACATCGCTGAATTACAAAAGATACCAAGGTTAAGGCACGTTTTGCGTTATTTACTCTAAACATCAGCTTGGTTAGTAAGGTAACCTCAGTTAACCTTTTCTAATAACTTTTGTTTCTTTGTTTGATACTCGGTCATATGTATTGTTGGTATTGGTAGACATCACTGAACGACTAAAATTACCAAGGTCAAGGTCATATTTTGCTTATTTTTCCCAAACCTAACCTTGGTTAGGTAACTTAACCTCAGTTAACGTTAGGTGATAACCTCATTTTGTCTTTGATACTGGTCGTATGGATTGTTGGCATTTGTAGACATCTTTGGACGACAAAAAATACCAAGGTCAAGGTCATATTTTGCGTTATTTCCCCCAAACTTAACTTTAGTTAGGTAATTTAACCTCAGTTAACTTTATGGCATTGCATCATTTTATGTCTGTGATACTTGGTCATATGTATTGTTGGCATTGGTGGACATCACTGAACGACAAAAAATACCAAGGTCAAGGTCATAGTTTGCGTTATTTTCCCTATATGAGAACACATTTGTTCTTAAGCTTTTTCGAATTCGTTGTTCACAAATTCAGTTGTTATGTAACAACTGATGACTTTATGTCCCTGTACATCACCCATCATTGATAGCCCAATTTATTACGGAATTAGGGCCCTTTCTTTATTTTCACTCCAATATTGTATAATGTCCTGTTAACACATTTGTTCTCAAACATTTTCGAATTGATTGTTCCCAAACTTAATATACACATAACAAATGATGACCTTATGCCCTGTACATCATCCATCATTCATTGCCTAATTTATTACAGAATTATGGCCCTTTATTTGATAGCAAAAAAGCGGGGATATTCATCACCTTCAGTTAGTTCTAGTTTCAACAGTCAAAACTCGAGCCAGTCAGATAAATTTTATTTAAAGTTGGCAAGATAAAACAATCAATATAAGCTATACGGTGAAATGGTGACCCTGGGGTCAAAACTGACCCAAACCCTAGATGGCCTGACTTTATTAAAAAACGTTCATACACTATTAAAAGGTTATCAAAAAAAGTTCTGACCCTTTCATTTTGCAACGTACTGCATGTTTAGTGGTTGACCCATTTACCGTTCGCCACTATGCTTTCTTCTTTGATTGTGCGATGACAGGACTGATTGTGGACCTGCTATTGTTATAATAATCGCCATTTACATGGAGATGTTCCCCGAGCTACTTCGTATGGGGTTTATGTTTCTCAACTTATTCCTTTCTCTAGAGCTTGTAGTCGTGTTGAAAACTTTAATATTCGTAATATTTGTATAAATAAAAGGGCTATCGTTACCATAAACTTCGACTTTTTTTTCTGCAAAATTGTATTATCGGAACCCTGATTTACCTTTAAAATATAAAAGTAATTTAAGAATTCTTCTGCGACAAGGACTATCATAACCTGACTTATATGGTGATGTGATTAACAAACTTCGTAATATCCTTGGTCATAATCACTTCCATGCAATCTTTATTAAACTTGTTAAAACGTTTATCAAACGAGGTTATATAACCCTATCATTTTGCAACGCACTGCATGTTTAGTGGTTGACCTATTTACAGTTCGCCACTATGCTTTCTCTTTGATTGTGCGATGACCGGACATATTGTGGACCCTATGATGACGTCTACCTAAATCCTCAAAGCGTCTCATGCTTGTCTTAAATCTTGTCTTGTCGTACCCTTAATTGTTTGTTCTCTTCTTTCTCTGGCTTCTGCCAAGTCATTGAGTACTTGCTTTTCGTGTGAGCATAAAGTCGTCGCATTGTTCGTCCGTCTGTCCGTCCGTCACACTTTCTTGTCTGGAGGTCTGTCTTCATTCAAACAGAGTGACTGCCCTTTGGTATTTTATACTTATAATTCTTGTCCGGAGCATAACTTCGGAAGTACTTAGGGGCAGCATTGAAACTGCACACAATCATAGAGGGCATTAAGAGACTAGAGTCGTTGCCCTTTGTTATTTTATACTTAGAACTCTTGTCCAGAGAGTAAAGTTAGAACTACTTAAAGGACTGCATTAAAACTCCACACAATGATAGAGGGTAATGAGAGGAAGTGCAGAGTGCAAGAACCGTGACTCTGTCTTCAGTCATATTACAGATATTGTCTTTTGTAATTTTATGCTTAGAATTCTTGTTCGGAAAATAACTTCAAAACGATTTCCGGTACTTTTACATAAATGATGGAGGACAATGTGATGAACTGCAGAGTGCAAGAACCTTAACTTCCTTCAAATTAGAGTTATTCCCTTGGTAATTTTATACTTATAATTCTTGTCTGGTGTATGACTAGAAAACTACTAATGGGACTGCACACTAAAACTTCACACAATGATAAAAGGCAATGCGAGGGTGTGCAGTGCATAAGAACAGAGCATAAGAACCATAGCTCTAGCTTCGTTTAAATTATATTGCCCTTTGTAATACAACGCACCAAATTCGGGTAGTACCCATCGGTTCTACCGATTGTGTGCGTGTTTTTTATGCCCCCGCTTGGGGGACGTATACATTTGCACTTCGTATGTATGTACGTCCCAAAAACTTGTGTCAGTCGATCCTCCATACCTATTTAACCCACGGTCACGAAACGTTAAGGGAATGTTGACCAGCAAGTGAAGATGCGCTCCTGGGGTTTTATTTTGCACCAAGAACCACAGAGTTATGGCCCATGACAGTCAAAATAAGGGCTGAAAAACTTGTGTCGCGTGATCCACCATAACTATTTAACCCATGATCACTAAAACTTTACAAGAATGTTCACCAGCAATTAAAGATGCGCACCTTAGTTTTTATTGTTTTATTGTTTTATTTTAGACGAAGAACCACAGAGTTGTGGCCCTTGACTTAGTCAAAATAGGGGCTGAAACACTTGTGCCGCGCCCTCCTCATTTACAATTTAACCACTGGTCGCCAAACATTACAGGAATGTTGACCAGCAAGTGAAGGTGCGCACTTCTTATTTGTCTTTGGGTCTGACTGTTTCTGAGACAGTTCTGATATATGAGGTTTTAGCTCTCGGCCAGGTGAATCTTTGGCGTGTGGCATTATCCGGTATCAGTCTTCTAACAGTTTCTTGTTAAAACGCCAGCACTTTCGCTTTGCATTTAATCTTGACTGAAGTGTGTCATGATGTTTATATGAATGAAATCTCAGACAATTTCGTCAACAAGCTTGACCTTATTAGTAATACCATATTTATGGCCCGTGGTTAATTGAAAAATGCTTTATTTCGATGTTAGCACTAGCTTCTTCCTTTTTAGCTGGACAAAATAAACTATTGTCACCACTGTATGAGTTCGAAAAAATATCTGTGTTAGAAATGCAACAACTAAGCAAAAATATCGACGGTGTACTGGTTTTATTTACAGGTATTGATGAAAAATAATAGCAATATTATAGTCCCTGGTTCAATTCCTGAAGGCCAGGCGAGCTTATGGGATCACTTTTCGTCCGTCGTCCGTCTGTCTGTTAGCATTTTTATAAAATCGACATCCCCTCTGAAACCGCTTGAAGGATTTTGATGAAAATTCATCACAATGTTACTTGGGAGGGCCCCTCTTTCTCGGCCGCCAGTCATCCAAGATGGCCGCCATGGCTAAAACCAGGTCAAATTTAAGGAATTTCCAAACGACATCTCCAAAACCACTTATTCCATTATTGTGAAATACCACAAACATGTTCCTTGGGTTAGCCTCTATGAAGTTTGTGTTTTTCGTTATCGTCGAATAATCAAAATGGCCGCCACGGTGACTCAAGGTTTACATAGAGTTATATAGGAAAAGGCTAAAAATTACATCTTCTTTGAAACCGCTTGAAAGATTTTGATGAAACTTCATTACAATAAACTTTAGGACAGTCCCCATCAGATTTGTGTTTTTGGCGGCCGCCAGTCATCCAGTATGGCCACCATGGCTAAAATTAAGTCAACTTTAAGGACATTTCAAACGACATCTCCGACGAAACCACTGAAATATCATAAACATGTTCCTTGGGTTGGCCTCTATCAAGTTTGTGTTTTTCGTTATCGTCGAATAATCAAAATGGCCGCCACAGCGACCCAAAGTTTACATAGAGTTATATAGGAAAACATTAAAATGACATCTCAGAAACTGCTTGAAGGATGTTGATGAAACTTAAATCACAATGATCTTTGGGATAGTCCCTCTCAGATTTTGCGGCTGCCAGTCATCCAAGATGGCCGCCATGCCTAAAACTACCGTAGGTCAAATTTAAGGAATGTTCAAACGACATCTCCTCCGAAACCACTTATTCCATTATTTTGAAATACCATAACAAATGTTCCTTGGGTTGGCCTCTATCAAGTTTGTGTTTTTCGTTATCGTCGAATAATCAAAATGGCCGCCACAGCAACCCAAAGTTTACATAGAGTTATATAGGAAAACGTTAAAAAAATGACATCTCTGAAACCGCTTGAAGTATTTTGATGAAACTTAATCACAATGTTCTTTAGGTTAGTCCCCCTCAGATTTATGTTTTTGGGGCCTCCAGTCATCCATGATAGCCACCATGGCTAAACTTAGGTCAAATTTAAGGACATTTATCAAACGACATATTACCACTTATTCCATTCTAGTTAAATATCATATACATGTTCCTGTTTTTTGCCTCTATCAAGTGTGTGTGTTTTTCGTTGTCGTCAAATATTCAAAATTGCCACCACGATAACGCAAAATTTACATAGAGTTATATATAGGAAACATGTTTCTTGGGTTGGCCTCTATCATGTTTATGTTTTTGAATCATATCATACCAGTAGAGCGTCTACAGGCCCACTTGGGCCTCTTGTTTAAATTGGATTGCATGGCAACAAAATCCAGGCTTATGGTTTGATTATTTCCATCCGTCCTTCTGGATGTCCGTCTACACGTTTTAACAATTTTGTTAAAAGTTTTTGTGTTTCCTTATTTCTAAAAAACGAATTGTCCGAAAGCTTATAAAAGTCGGACTGGAAATGTAGGATTCGAGGACCCCAGTCAACCAACAACACGCTTAGAAAACAACAATCGTTACAAGGATGAATATAAGGCGAGATATGACACCACAAACATACAAACTTGGCACACATGATCATTATCATTTCAAAATACTGGGGTTAAATTTGGCGAAGCTCAGTGATCACATGTTTTACTTATATTGGGAAAAACTTTAAAAATCGTCTCTGAAACCGTTAGGCATAGAGCTGTTATTTACTGCATGTATCATAACCTTATGGTTTTCGAATGGTGACCCTAGTGTCAAAGTTACCAGGGGTAACATGTTTTACATTGACTTATGCAGGAAAACACATAACACGTGTTCTCTAAAACAACAAGGTATAGAGCTGTCATATTGCGTGTAGCATAATAAGCTTATGGGCCTCTACAAAGTTCTTCAAATGTGGACCTTGGTCGTAGTTCTACATACAATTACATAAAAACACTATTTTTAAAACTCGTATTTGTTTTATATAGGGTTATATAGAAACATCTTTAAAAATCTCCGAAACTACGAGTCAGAGATATTCTATTTTGCATGCAGCATACGTATATGGTCCTCTACCAAGTTCTTCAAATGGAGCTAGGGCTCTAATATTTTGCATGTACCATATTAAAACACATGTTTACCAGCGAACATTGCAATAGCAGGTTAGGCGGACTTAGTTTCTCCATATTTGAAAGTCTAATAAGTTAAAACACTTAAAGAAATCACTTCATGGATATAAAAAAGTTTTGTTCCAATATGAAAATATTCCATCGAACCGTCCCAGAAAAAGGAAAATAAACATTCGAATCCGGTATACTTGCCCTTCCCTTACTATCGAATATATTCCTATCACGGTGCTCTGAGAATATATTCCTATCACGGTGCTCTGAGAATATATTCCTACCACGGTGTTCTGAGAATATATTCCTATCACGGAGCTCTGAGAATATATTCCTATCACGGTGCTCTGAGAATATATTCCTATCACGGTGCTCTGAGAATATATTCCGATTAACAGGTGTCCGACCGCCCAGTTTACCTACGCCCATCCGACGGACGAAGCTAAGCTTAGTATCTTGCATACACAGAAAAAAACTCACTTGCACCGGTGAGGCTCGAACACGTAATCTCAAGATTCCGAGCCTACTGCGCCACCTCGGCCCCTGCTTAAACTAAACAAGGCAAATGTATTGTATAGGCAATGTTGCCATAAATAATAAATATAATAGGAGTATTACTATAGTCACTTGTTCTGGACGTTTGTATCACCTCGAGTACGTAAATGCCAGATCAGGATCACACGAGAGGCGTAGTCCTGATCTGGCATTTACCTACGAGAGGTGATACAAGTTTCAAGAACAAGTTACTATTGTAATGATCCTTTTTGTCTCGCCCACCCCACAATACTGGTTAGCGAGACATAGCAGTCAGTTTTCCGGCGGCGGCCACATTTTAATTCCACTATATCTCAACAACCTCTGCTCGATTTCTTCTGAAACTTTGTCGGATGCTTTGTTGGGTCAAGGGATATCATGTAATGTCATAATTTCCAAGGTCAAGGTCATATTTTGTGTTATTTTTCCAAAAATTAACCTTGGTTAGGTAACTTAACCTCAGTTAACTTTCTGTGATTGCCAAACTTTATGTCTTTGATACTTGGTCATATGTATGGTTGACATTGGTGGACATCGCTGAACGACAAAAGATACCACGGTCAAGGTCACGTTTTGCGTTATTTACCCTAAACATCAGTTTGGTTAGGTAAGTTAACCTCAGTTAACTTTTTCTGATAACTTTAATTTCTTTGTTTGATACTTTGTATGATCATATGTATTGTTGGCATTGGCGGACATCACTGAATGACAACAATTACCAAGGTCAAGGTCATATTTTGCGTTATTTTCCCCAAGCCTAACCTTGGTTAGATAACTTAACGTTGGTTAGATAACTTAACCTCAATTAACTTTATGTGATTGTCTCACTTTATGTCTTTGATGATTGGTCATATGTATTGTTATACCCCCGCTAAACGAAGTTTATGGGGGTCTACTGGTTTATCCCTGTCTGTCCGTCTGTCTGTCTGTAGACGCAACAAATCTCATAAAACTTCATGCATGGACTGACTGTATTGAGAGGATGACCTCTATTGATTTTTAGGTCAGTAGGTACAAGGTCAAGATCACCATGACCTGATAATGAAAAACCTTGTCCACTCCATAACTCCTTTCCCCGTGAAGCAAAGCTCATGAAACTTCATAGGTGCACTTCATGTGGTGAGAGGATGATTCTTGTTGATTTTGAGTTCAGTAGGTCACAGGTCAAGGTCAGCGGGACCCGATAATGAAAAACCTTGTCCGCACTATAACTCCGCTCCCCCTGAATCAAATCTCATAAAACTTCATAGGAGAACTGCCGGTGGTGAGAGGATGACCCTATTTATTTTGAGTTTAGTAGGTCAAAGGTTAAGGTCACCGGGACCCGATAATGAAAAACCTTGTCCGCACAATAACTCCGCTCTCCTGAAGCAAATCTCATAAAACTTTGTTTTATTTTTATTTATTTATTTATTTAATACACGTAATTATAATGATATGTAAAGAGGTATATAATACAAGACCTCGATCTGAGGGTGTCTCGCCCACCGAGGCAAACCGCATATGAAATAGTTTATACAATTTGTGCTAAAATGATGTCCACCAAAGACAATCATATGAACAAGAATCAAACAAATAAAAGCGAAATATTCATACGAAGTTAAGTTACTGAGGTTAAGAGGTTTAACGAGCGTGTAGTTTTGGGAAAATAACGCAAAATATGACCTCGGTATTTTTTGTCGTTCAGCGATTCCACCAATGCCAACAATACATATGACCAGGTATCAAAGACATAAAGTCAGGCAATCATAAAGTTAACTCAGGTTAAGTTACCTAACCAAGGTTGTTACCTAACTAAGGTTACGTTTGAGGAGAATAACGCAAAATATGACCTTGACCTTGGTATTTTTTGTCATCCAGCGATGTCCACCAATGCCAACTAGAGCCGTCGCCTTTAAGGGCGACCAATATACCCCCACTATTAGTCCCCAAATTCCCCCCCCCCCCCCCCCACACCCTACTGTTAGAGTAAAGATTGAGTGGAATGGGATTTTCATTATCAGGTACGGGTGGCCTTGACCTTTGACCTACTGACTTTAAAACCAGTAGGGGCCATCTATTAAATTTCATGATATTTGCCTCAGGTGGAGAGGAGTAATGGAGCGGACAAGATTTTTCATTATCTGGAAAAAAATATTAGGGGGTCAGTTCACCTATGAAGTTTCATGAGATTTGCTTCAGGAAGAGAGGAGTTATGGAGCGGACAAGGTTTTTCATTATCGGGTGCCGGTGATCTTGACCTTTGACCTACGATCTCAAAATCAATAGGGTCATCCTCTCACTACAGGAAGTTCGCCTAAGAAATTGCATGAGCTTTGCTTCAGGGGAAGAGGAGTTATGGAGTGGACAAGGTTTTTCATTATCGGGTCCCTGTGATCTTGACCTTTAATCTACAGACCTCAAAATCAGTAGATACATGTACCGTCACCAAATTTTAACGCAAATATTGACTGTACATGTATTTAAGTGACCTTGACTCCGACCCAGGGTCAGTTGGCGGGTTGGAAGTTATTGACATTAGGAAAGACAATGACCAGGAGGTATTATATACAATTTGAACATTCTACACCCAAGGACAACAAAGTTACAATGCAATATGTTAGCCTTAAGCTTTTTGTTAATATTTTTGTAAAGATTTTTGTTAAGATATTTGTAAAGGGTTTGGTTAACATTTTTGTCAAGGTTTTGGTTAAATTTTGCGTTAAAGTTCTTATAACTGTGTAGTCCTTTGGAATAGAGTGTTCAAATTTCATATATAACATCCCAGGTTATTGATATTTGTATTACAGTACGTATCACCCTCCAACTGGCCCTGTGTTAAAGTACGTTAAATTCTTTCTTTTTTTTGTTCTTTGGAGCAGAGTGTTCAAATTTCATATATAACATCCTTGTCATTGTCCGTCTTAATGCCAATAACTTCCAGCTCTGCAACTGACCAGGTCACTTAAATACATGTACCATCTTCAAAAACTGTGTTAAAATGTGCGTTAAATTATTTTACTTTTTTGTCCTATAGAGTAGAGTGTTCAAATTTCATATATAACATAACTGGTCATTGTTCTTATTCCAATAACTTTCCAAATGAACCTGTGTCAAGGTCAGTTGTCTCTTAAATACATGTACCGTCTCCAAATTTCACAATACATCTAACATCTCCAAATTTGACTATGTTGAGCAATATAAAATTGTGGAGTACCAGACTTCATATATAAACTCACTGCCGTTGGACATTGTTCTTGCCCATCCATAAACTATATTTCGCTTCTGTTTTAAATACATATACATTTCAATCTCTGTACATTTCAATGTGAGTTTTATAAGGTTTGACAGGAACATAATTACCTTGCTACTGCAGATGGGTAATTTGATACTCCAGTAAAAGTTTATCCTTTATAATTGTTTTGTTTCAAATTAACTGCTATATAATAACACTGTTGGTTTTATGTCTTATAAATAAACTGTCAATTATAATTAGTATTGTATTGTGTACAGACCACCAGATTCATTTGCAATAACTCTTTCATATTAGTTTGAACTGTTTTATATGGATTGTAAAAATCACTCTCAATGTCATCTTAGGCAGAATTGAATTGAATTGAATATTGTTTAACGGCTCGTCAACACAGTATAGGTTATTTAGAGCTGCCCCAGAGAGAGGGGAAGGATACATAGGAATCCGGAAACCGTGTCCTACTCTTATTATCGAATAGATTCCTATGGTTCTTTAACGTGCTCTGAGGATAGACCGATACACGGGACCGCCCGGTTTACGTCCCCATCCGACGAACGAGGCTAAGGGAAAGTGTCTTGCCCAAGAACACACCGAGAAACTCAGTGGCACCACGGAGGATTGAACCCGGGGCTTCCGGTTACAAATCCGCCGCGCTACCGACTGCGTCACCTTCCTAGGTAGAACCAGTACTAAACCAGTAATATGAATTTTAGGCACTGCCTAAGACCGAGAAGAGCTCTTAAAATTAATACTTACATGATATATCGGATTGTATGTAAAATTTAACTTGTAAACCAAATATGTTACTCTTAATAATTATTCTATATTGTTATGATAAAAGACTTACCTATCTTAAGTTTCTTGTCAATGACAGCATATCAAATCCTGAAATATCTCTGATATGCAAGAAATGCTACATATCTAGGGGTGGAATTCACATCAGACTTATCATGGTCCCCACATGTCAAAAAAGTCACAAATAAAGCTAGCCAAAGCCTTGGATGCCTAAAACGCAACCTACACGCTGCAAGACCCGAAACTAAACAAGCAGCATACTGCTCCATAGTCAGACCAACCCTCGAGTACAATTCCTCTGTATGGGATCCGTATCATATCAAGGATATACAGAAACTTGAAGGGGTACAACGGAGAGCAGCTAGATGTGTGTACAACAACTATTCCAAGGCTCCGGGCACGGTTACCAATCTACTATCAAACTTGAAATGGGACTCTCTTGAACACAGAAGGCAAACCAGTCGCCTTTCTCTTTTCTACAAAATAGTGTACAACCAGGTCGACATCCTCCCTTCTCAGTACTTAACGTCATATACCCGTCAAACCAGACACAATCATCATCTAGCATATCAAAAACCCATCACCCCAGTTGACTATTATAAATATTCATATGTTCCTCGCACAATTACAGCTTGGAATTCCCTACCATAGCATGTAGTCAGTACTGACTCGATCCTTGGATTTAAGTCAGGGCTGGCTACATTGCCATTCCAATAGTAAATTATATACTATCCTTTTTTATGTTTTTAACCTGCACAGCTAATATTCTTGCCTTCACAGTGACAGTGTCTAGTACATTACTATCGGCATTTATATAGGCATATTTTATTCGCACTAGTTTTTATCACATTGTCTTGTTCTCCTGGGTGGATTGAGTAGCTTGGGAAACTTGACAATCTTTCACATTTTTAACCCCTCACGCATGGCCATATAATCTTAATTGATTCTTTGCCATTATTGTAAAAGAAGAAGAAATGGTTAGCATACCAGGGGTCATCCGCCAAGTTGTCATTATTTTCTATATAACTTGCGCATCCATCGCGATGTGCACGATACCCCCCACCCCCCACCCCTGTTGGATGGACATTGGCTGATTGAAGTTTCATTAAAATGGTCTGAAAAATAAAGTTACGTGTTTTTTTTACCAAAACTATTGAAAATGTAGATGAATTACATAAACCGTCATGTTAAAAAACACCGAAACATATGAGTAAATTAATTGACTATTCATAATTTCGCATTTAGAAAAATGTACGACATCTGTTATATTTCAAAGGCAAGTATAGCATCCATATCAAGTTTGCATTTTTCATCCTTCTGTAATGGTGCAGCTTCTGGTATGCCATTTATTTGATATGTTTCGATAATATACATTGTTTCCCCGTTTATTTCTCATTTCCCTTTTCTTTGATTCTGACTATGTTTCGTTTTCAAGAGGTTCCTAGTTTCCTACATAAAGATTGGATGTCATTGGTTATATTAGAGTTGGAATTTGAGTGCTTATTTGGTTCAGTATATGATGTACTATATTTAATATTATTTTCTGAATTATGTTTGCTCGTGTTGCCATGCGTGTTTTCGGTGGGTGATATTCGCTTTTTACTTTTACTACTATCAGCGTCATTAGAACTGTTCATTGTTCAAAAGCAAGTCAATGGTTGTACATGACAATTCTCCTTCATTGGTTGAAAAAGAATACATGTGATATTAATATTGCTCTGCACCATTTAATGCGTAAAACTCATGTGTACATGTCAACTCGTTATCAGCAATATAAGAGCATATATTTCTCCTATATTGTCTTGTCGACGTGCCGTAAAACACCATTCATTCATTCATGCATTCATTCATTCCTATATTGTCTGAACATATTAACTTTTCCAGTGATGCTTAGACATAGGCAATGAAAAATGTAATCACCATCACCAGGCACATTGTATTTGTTGAATGGAACATTGTTAATATAAGTGGGACAAGCTTGAAGGCTGAACTCAGTTGGAAGATTTGTCTCCTGTCAGTTCACTATTTTTAAACAGAAAAGGAATGTGTGCGTGAAGGTCACTCGGACTTACCCTGCGATGTAATGATAAGCATTCTTTTAATGCATTTAATAAATATCGCTTCATTACTCGTCAATATCCAGAAGAATGACGAGATTAGCCGAACTAGTACGAATACTCCGAATAATCGTTTATCAAACTACGAAAAGAAACAATCGTCCAATACAGACTGATCCCCTGATGATTTGAGGAAAAATCCGAAATTGCCGAACACAATTTCATCAATGGCGGCGCTTCCAGTGCGACACAGTTTTTTTGCCCAGCCAGGTACGATTTCAAAACTTGCACATGTGTTACCATTAGCCGATCATCGTCGGCCGGCTCCGGCCGAGCTCTGCTCGGTATCAACATTTTCCGGCCATGACTGGAAAACAATGCATTTTATAATCAACGTTCCGCCAAAAACCATCATTTCCCACGTTCATTCCGTGAGACTCGTGGCAACAGACGCAATTTTCATATCTGCACGAAAGGACCCTTAAACAATTTTGCACTTTAGAGAGATGGATTGTAAAATACCTATATTTATATTTGAATAGTTCAAAGAAGGAACGTTTCGCGGTTTGCTATATCCGAGGGTTAGACATGTCGGTGGCATTAAGGACCACTTGGAACCTAATAAATGAATAGGAAAGAATGAATATTTCTTTTGGAAAACAGAATACATTGTTCGCCTAGTATTCTCACATGCATTGTTATAAGAAAACATTATCTATATGAAAAGATACACACGTCAAATTAAAATGGATAGGATCATAGGACGACATATTTTTTTTTATATTTATGATGTCTTTTGGAAATCATGACAATTTCGTTTGTTGATGAAGTGGATAAGAAGACTAGTTCTGTAATAATAAATGACCGAGATTTGAAACTATTCAAAAATAAGCAAACATTTAAATACTTTATTATTGGATACAATTGAAACAGATTCATATGCCAATAAACATATCTTTTGAAATCTTTTAATAGCCTAAATAGCATCCATGTATATGTGTATGCATACATAATCGTGTATATGTGTATGCATACATAATCGTGTATATGTGTATGCATACATATTCGTTACCAAGAAGAGCATAGTCCCCGCCTTGTAAGGTCATGTGACAGGCATTTATGAGCACCGATTTGGGCGTTATTAAGAATCGACGTCTGAAAATTACACTTCTCGATAGCTTGGTACAGACTATCGGATAGGTTTATTTTCAGGTCACAATTTTAAGTTTGCCATTTAATTCTGATGATTTAAAGGTAAATATGTTCTAGATACATGTATTGCGCACGTGTATATGTTAGCAAAATAAAAATTAAACGAAATCGGTACTCATCTTGGTACTCATACTCACAAAAGCTGTGTACAAAAAAAGCAACATTGGCTGTTTCAATTGGGTTATTTTGACAAAATATACTGGTTTATCTGCACATGTAAAAATAGAAACAAAATACAATACTCGTTATATCTAGGGGTCATTCTACTACTATTCTACTGTAATAAATTGACTCCCTACCGGCGTCAAAATTGTACTTATGGGGTCAACATTTTACAGAAGTGGTGTGTTTTTACTACATAGCAATTTGACCGGGTGGTCATTATTTTATGGGGTTGTTTTTCTTTTGCCTTACGCCGGCGGTCCATATACCATTCTAGGTCTGACTGCTTCGCTTTGGTCCACATATCATTCTAGGTCGGACTGCCCAATCCCTAAACTTACATATGGACCAGTTTGTATGTTCGATAACCAGGCAGATCGCACCTATCATGCCGGACTTATAGCCCTTGAAGTTTTGAAAATGGAAGAAATGTGCAGTTTCCTCTCAATAACTTTCACATTTAAAAACTAATCTTAATGAAACGTGGGGTCAATGTTTATGGAAATTATATCGCAGCCAAGTTTGATATACAGCCAGATCGCCTCTATCATGCTGGAGTTATGGCCCTTTGATTTTAAAAATTGCTGATATGTTCGGCTCAGTTACTTAAACATTTATAATCCACTCTTGATGAAACATGGGAACAATCTTTATGACAATAATATCTTTGCTAGGTTCGAAAACCTGCCAGGTCGCACATATAAGTCCTTGGACTGTTGAAATATTTTCAGATTTTTGCAGCAATAACATTTATATATTTATAACTCAATCTTGATGAAACTTTAGGACAATGTTTGTGGCCATAATATATAGGCCAGATTTAATAACCACCCATATCGCACATATAATCTCAGAGTCAAGATCCTTTTTTTAAAGAATTCATGCAGTTTCCGTTAAATAACTTTAACACGTATTATCTAATCAAGAAACTTTGTTTACTTGTTATGGGCATAACAGTTCGGCCAACTTCGATAACCAGCCAGATCGCAACTGTCATACCGGAATTATAGCCCTTGATATTTTGAAAATTGAAGATGTTTGTGGTTTCCGCTCAATAATTTAAACATTTATAATCCAACCTTGATGAAACGTGTGGTCACTGTTTATTGGCATACTACTATCCCGGTCAAGTACGATAACCAACCAGATCATCTGGAGCTAAAGCCCTTTGATTTTTAAAAACCGACGATCAACTGATTTTAAGGTTTTTACTACGTACCAACTGATTTTTTATATTGGTGGTTCTATCAGGCGGTAAACCATAATTCTAATAATTTGCTTGTTCATGTTATTTTTTACTGGTCCTTTGGTGACCAACGAGTCCAATATATGTGGCTTCGAAGTAGAATACCGCTTAAGCCGGTGCTAGGGGGCGTGAGAGGTGTTGCTTCTTTCATTACTTCTCATGAACAGACTCAATAAAACCGGGTCTGCTGCTTTATTCTCTTAATTGTGTTTGTTGCTCTCAAAGGATCACCTTTATCAGCATTTATTAACATTTACATTAGCGTTTGTTTAGTGCAGCGTGATGGCTGTCAAAAGTCTCCCCTTGCTACGAATCAGTAGTGTTATTTTTTACTGGTCCTGTGGTGACCAACGATTCCAATATATGTGGCTTCGAAGTAGAATACCGCTTAAGCCGGTGCTAGGGGCGTGAGAGGTGTTGCTTCTTTCATTACTTCTCATGAACAGACTCAATAAAACCGGGTCTGCTGCTTTATTCTCTTAAATGTGTTTGTTGCTCTCAACGGATCACCTTTATCAGCATTTATTAACATTTACATTAGCGTTCGTTTAGTGCAGCGTGACGGCTGTAAAAAGTCTCCCCGTGCTACGAATCAGTAGTGTTATTTTTTACTGGTCCTTTGGTGACCAACGTGTCCAATATATGTGGCTTCGAAGTAGAATACCGCTTAAGCCGGTGCTAGGGAGCGTGAGAGGTGTTGCTTCTTTCATTACTTCTCATGAACAGACTCAATAAAACCGGGTCTGCTGCTTTATTCTCTTAATTGTGTTTGTTGCACTCAAAGAATCACCTTTATCAGCATTTATTAACATTTACATTAGCGTTTGTTTAGTGCAGCGTGACGGCTGTCAAAAGTCTCCCCTTGCTACGAATCAGTAGTGTTATTTTTTACTGGTCCTTAGGGACCAACGAGCCCAATATATGTGGCTTTGAAGTAGAATACCGCTTAAGCCGGTGCTAGGGGGCGTGAGAGGTGTTGCTTCTTTCATTACTTCTCATGAACAGACTCAATAAAACCGGGTCTGCTGCTTTATTCTCTTAAATGTGTTTGTTGCTCTCAACGGATCACCTTTATCAGCATTTATTAACATTTACATTAGCGTTCGTTTAGTGCAGCGTGACGGCTGTAAAAAGTCTCCCCGTGCTACGAATCAGTAGTGTTATTTTTTACTGGTCCTTTGGTGACCAACGAGTCCAATATATGTGGCTTCGAAGTAGAATACCGCCTAAGCCGGTGCTAGGGAGCGTGAGAGGTGTTGCTTCTTTCATTACTTCTCATGAACAGACTCAATAAAACCGGGTCTGCTGCTTTATTCTCTTAATTGTGTTTGTTGCACACAAAGAATCACCTTTATCAGCATTTATTAACATTTACATTAGCGTTTGTTTAGTGCAGCGTGACGGCTGTCAAAAGTCTCCCCTTGCTACGAATCAGTAGTGTTATTTTTTACTGGTCCTTAGGGACCAACGAGCCCAATATATGTGGCTTTGAAGTAGAATACCGCTTAAGCCGGTGCTAGGGGGCGTGAGAGGTGTTGCTTTTTTCATTACTTCTCATGAACAGACTCAATAAAACCGGGTCTGCTGCTTTATTCTCTTAATTGTGTTTGTTGCTCTCAAAGGATCACCTTTATCAGCATTTATTAACATTTACACTAGCGTTCGTTTAGTGCAGCGTGACGGCTGTAAAAAGTCTCCTCGTGCTACGAATCAGTAGTGTTATTTTTTACTGGTCCTTTGGGACCAACGAGCCCAATATATGTGGCTTTGAAGTAGAATACCGCTTAAGCCGGTGCTAGGGGGCGTGAGAGGTATTGCTTCTTTCATTACTTCTCATGAACAGACTCAATAAAACCGGGTCTGCTGCTTTATTCTCTTAATTGTGTTTGTTGCTCTCAAAGGATCACCTTTATCAGTATTTATTAACATTCACTCTAGCGTTCGTTTAGTGCAGCGTGGCGGCTGTAAAAAGTCTCCCCGTGCTACGAATCAGTAGTGTTATGTTTTACTGTTCTTTGGAACCAACGAGCCCAATATATGTGACTTCGAAGTAGAATACCGCTTAAGCCGGTGCTAGGGGGCGTGAGAGGTGTTGCTTCTTTCATTACTTCTCATGAACAGACTCAGTAAAACCGGGTCTGCTGCTTTATTCTCTTAATTGTGTTTGTTGCTCTCAAAGGATCACCTTTATCAGCATTTATTGTAATTGATATTATTGTTAATTATTGTTTGTTTCTGTGCGTGTTTTTGGTTTACTGGTTCTTGAATGTTACATTTCCTTTTTTGACTTGTATATCTACTGTGCATTTCAAGGTGCCTGTGCGTCAAATATGAATCGATATTTTTTTTATTACTTACTATATGTTTTCATACCTGATATGGTTAGATAGAATGAAAATAGACGCTCCTGGATCTGTTTACAATATTGCCAGAGCCATCCGGTATGCTTCACAAAGCCTAAAATTCACCCCATTGTTTACAATGTAAAAATTAAAACAACATGGCGGCCTTAATTTTAGAAATTGTCGTCTGCGCATGTCTGTTTCTAGGGTTCAGGGGCCCCGTTTTGTGAAACCACTTACGACCATTTTGATCGTTAATCAATTTCTTCACTATAAATTACACTTTTCAAATAAGCGTGATTTCATTTCATTTTCTTATACATGTGATATTTCTGCACTACTTGCACATAAAATTGTCTACATTGAATGCTAAGGTGAAAACAAGTGAATTATTTTAAAATGTGAGACATATCGAAAGATGTTTAATAAACAGGCCCCAGATGTACCAAGTAAAATGTAGGTTATTCAGGGTGGTATTGTTGTTCAGCACCTCCGGCAATCAAACATACTTATCCTTTATTTTGGAATGAAAACCATTATATCTAGCAAATAAACGGTAGGTAAATAGTATACTGCGTTTATATTTTATTATTTACACCACTGTTGGTCAACTGCTTTTTTAAGTCACCCTACCCTAGATAAATGGAATGTTCCGCCTTCGCCATTTTGGTTTACGGCTGTCAATAAAATTACATGTAAACATGGGGGTTCAAAATGAAATTTTTACTTTCCTAAACTCAGAGGATGGCTACGCGAAGATTGAAAACAGATTCAGGAGCGTCCGTTTTCATTCTATTCAATCATATCAGGTATGAAAACATATAGAAAGTAATAAAAAATCACGATTCATATTCGACGCATAGGTACCCTGAAATGCACAGTACATTTATATCCTTTAACAAACAAGGACGCATTAATAAGCAATATAAATGTAAAACAATGATGATCATGGATGTATGTATGAATATTAATTCGTTTATGTTTGCATTGTCGCATACTATGCTTTTATTTGTCCATGTTGTAATTGTTATTTGTCCATGTTGTAATTGTTATTTGTCCATGTTGTAATTGTTATTTGTTTTGACTGCGTGTGTTGGGTTGACCGTGTTCTGTTAATGCTGCCTTGCCTGTATGACTTGTATACTTACTTGTAATTAAGAAATACAATATTTCCAGCGGGTTTATATTTTCCCAGATAAAAACCTGGTGGGCGGGACTTGAAGACCATCGATACCAAGGGCCATTGGCCCGCGGTTTCGATGTGTTTCAATTCCAAACCACCAGGTTTTTATCTCGCACAATATAAACCCGCTGGAAATATTTTATTTCTTATCTGACATGGTTTGTTATGTATTTTATATACACATTTTCGAGAGACGGAACATAATACAAACACATTTTCACAACTTACACTGTACGTCCATCTCTCAGCACCAAACGAAGAAAATATACAGCTTTATTGTGTTTCTAACAAGTTTAATGTGTTTTTTGAACGTAACGTTGCCTTAAAATAACCTAATCGTTGTTTTGGATGTTTTCCGACGTTGAAAATCGTTTAAAATGAGGTTCTACCGGTTGAAGAACGTGACGTCAGAGTTTTTTATAGCTTTTTTCAAAAACTGCTCAATAGCCAATCAGCATTAAGTATTTTCATAAAACATGTTAGATACGGCGTTAATTAAACTAAGCAAACTAAATGTGTTCATGTGTCTCATTAGCTCTTATACAGCCATCCTTTACATATAATTTACACCTTCCAAACTTTGTTAAACATTATAAAAACAAATTCAAAAAGTAAGGTATTGTACAATGTATCATAATTGCCTATTTAGAATTATTCGAAGTAAGTCAGTAAGCAGTTAAACCATGAAAAACGCCTTATCATTTTGTACTGACTAATAGCCAGATCAACTTGATAAAAAAAAGAGTATAATAATCAGCCTTTGGAAACGGCCGAGCACGACACATACGAACTATTGCAGTCTCGAATTGATTGAGACTGTTCATGAGCGGTAGTGAAATATGCTAGCTACCGCTCACGCCCTCTAGCCCCGGGTTGAGCAGAACTCAATATTCATAAAATCAATAGTACAAAATTTTAACCATCCCGAAGATGGCATATGGCGGTGGACATGGGGTGCACTACCTCCCCATGTCGTACGGCGTATGGTCCCAGTATCTAATAAAATTAAATGCCTCGAAGAGCGAAATAAACATAATGGAATTCAGTTGGGGAGCAGCGGTTATGAAGCCTGCGTATAAAAAGCAGACAACATATCCTATGAGTGGTTAAACATTACCCAGAGCCTTTTATCGGCCGGAGTAGTGGAACCACCGAATTAAAAATTAAGTAAGAAAACAAAAGAAATGAAAATGTACCACCGATAACTAAATATAAGTATCGGGCTCGGCGATCTCCAAAGATCGAATGAATAACAGTACTGATTGCAAGCGCGGCGAGACGTTTTACTGCCGCCACACTGCACAAGCAACGCCACTGTGCTATAAAAAAAGAGTATGATCATGTACCTTTGGAATCGGCCGAGCACGACACATACGAAGTTTACTTGGTACATGATACAGATAATTAATCATGCAGAATCGTCGTTTTTAAAAAATGATACGCGGTTTCATAATCAATAACTATATAACACTTATAACATATCACAATATATGTGTCCCCCACCCACCCTCCCTCCCCCAACAAAGTGCCGGAGTTGGCCTTTTCCTCTGCCAGTCACGAATTCTTGTCCTCACACCACCTCCTACAGTATACCTAAGAAACTTGGAAACTTGGTACATTTATTCAACATGATTGGCAGAGTTGTATCTGGCAACATCATTTTGATTCGAACATTTTCAGCGGAATTTGGGCATTTTCTATGCATTTATTGTATCCAATGGAAATGTCTGTCATCTCAAAACGCCTGCTCCAGCTTTTCGTGGATTGCTTCAAAACATGTTACACTTTTTTAGCATGATGTGCACATTTACACCTAGCAACAACAGGTTATGGGCCACTTTCAATTTAGATTTGCTATGCATTCTATGTATTTATAATATATAATGGGAAGTTTTGTTTCCCCAAATCCTCCTACAGTTGTCAAGGGATTGTCCCAAAGAGGGTACACCTTTTCATTATGATGTGCAAAAGGAGATATGGACCTTTTCATTATGATGTGCAAAAGGAGATATGGACCTTTTCATTATGATGTGCAAAAGGAGATATGAACCTTTTCATTATGATGTGCAAAAGGAGATATGGACCTTTTCATTATGATGTGCAAAAGGAGATATGGACCTTTTCATTATGATGTGCAAAAGGAGTTATGGACCTTTTCATTATGATGTGCAAAAGGAGTTATGGACCTTTTCATTATGATGTGCAAAAGGAGATATGGACCTTTTCATTATGATGTGCAAAAGGAGTTATGGACCTTTTCATTATGATGTGCAAAAGGAGATATGGACCTTTTCATTATGATGTGCAAAAGGAGATATGGACCTTTTCATTATGATGTGCAAAAGGAGATATGGACCTTTTCATTATGATGTGCAAAAGGAGTTATGGACCTTTTCATTATGATGTGCAAAAGGAGTTATGGACCTTTTCATTATGATGTGCAAAAGGAGATATGGACCTTTTCATTATGATGTGCAAAAGGAGTTATGGACCTTTTCATTATGATGTGCAAAAGGAGATATGGACCTTTTCATTATGATGTGCAAAAGGAGATATGGACCTTTTCATTATGATGTGCAAAAGGAGATATGGACCTTTTCATTATGATGTGCAAAAGGAGATATGGACCTTTTCATTATGATGTGCAAAAGGAGATATGGACCTTTTTATTATGATGTGCAAAAGGAGATATGGACCTTTTCATTATGATGTGCAAAAGGAGTTATGGACCTTTTCATTATGATGTGCAAAAGGAGTTATGGACCTTTTCATTATGATGTGCAAAAGGAGATATGGACCTTTTCATTATGATGTGCAAAAGGAGTTATGGACCTTTTCATTATGATGTGCAAAAGGAGATATGGACCTTTTCATTATGATGTGCAAAAGGAGATATGGACCTTTTCATTATGATGTGCAAAAGGAGATATTGACCTTTTCATTATGATGTGCAAAAGGAGTTATGGACCTTTTCATTATGATGTGCAAAAGGAGTTATGGACCTTTTCATTATGATGTGCAAAAGGAGATATGGACCTTTTCATTATGATGTGCAAAAGGAGTTATGGACCTTTTCATTATGATGTGCAAAAGGAGATATGGACCTTTTCATTATGATGTGCAAAAGGAGATATGGACCTTTTCATTATGATGTGCAAAAGGAGATATGGACCTTTTCATTATGATGTGCAAAAGGAGATATGGACCTTTTCATTATGATGTGCAAAAGGAGATATGGACCTTTTCATTATGATGTGCAAAAGGAGTTATGGACCTTTTCATTATGATGTGCAAAAGGAGATATGGACCTTTTCATTATGATGTGCAAAAGGAGATATGGACCTTTTCATTATGATGTGCAAAAGGAGATATGGACCTTTTCATTATGATGTGCAAAAGGAGATATGGACCTTTTCATTATGATGTGCAAAAGGAGATATGGACCTTTTCATTATGATGTGCAAAAGGAGTTATGGACCTTTTCATTATGATGTGCAAAAGGAGATATGGACCTTTTCATTATGATGTGCAAAAGGAGATATGGACCTTTTCATTATGATGTGCAAAAGGAGATATGGACCTTTTCATTATGATGTGCAAAAGGAGATATGGACCTTTTCATTATGATGTGCAAAAGGAGATATGGACCTTTTCATTATGATGTGCAAAAGGAGTTATGGACCTTTTCATTATGATGTGCAAAAGGAGTTATGGACCTTTTCATTATGATGTGCAAAAGGAGATATGGACCTTTTCATTATGATGTGCAAAAGGAGATATGGACCTTTTCATTATGATGTGCAAAAGGAGATGATGTGCAAAAGGAGTTATGGACCTTTTCATTATGATGTGCAAAAGGAGTTATGGACCTTTTCATTATGATGTGCAAAAGGAGATATGGACCTTTTCATTATGATGTGCAAAAGGAGATATGGACCTTTTCATTATGATGTGCAAAAGGAGATATGGACCTTTTCATTATGATGTGCAAAAGGAGATATGGACCTTTTCATTATGATGTGCAAAAGGAGTTATGGACCTTTTCATTATGATGTGCAAAAGGAGTTATGGACCTTTTCATTATGATGTGCAAAAGGAGTTATGGACCTTTTCATTATGATGTGCAAAAGGAGATATGGACCTTTTCATTATGATATGCAAAAGGAGATATGGACCTTTTCATTATGATGTGCAAAAGGAGATATGGACCTTTTCATTATGATGTGCAAAAGGAGATATGGACCTTTTCATTATGATGTGCAAAAGGAGATATGGACCTTTTCATTATGATGTGCAAAAGGAGATATGGACGTTTTCATTATGATGTGCAAAAGGAGATATGGACCTTTTCATTATGATGTGCAAAAGGAGATATGGACCTTTTCGAATTAAGTCTTCTTTGCGTTAATTGCCTTTCGTCGCCACAGCTTCTGGTAGCTCGAAAGTGTGTAGACTTCTTCAGCATGATGTGCAGATGTGCATCCGGCAACATGCTTTTGATCTAACATGTGATAAAGGAGTTCTGGGCCTTTTTTGACGTATGTAATTAGGCTAATGGTAATACTTGCCTACTGAACTTCTTCAGCATTTTTTAAGCACAGCACATATTCCTTATATCATGTGTATCCCAGTGTGGTTACAACCACTGCAAATTCCGCTAGAGGCAGAGGGGTAGGACCACCCTTCATGTTCATTTTGTCATTTTTTTATCATGCTCATTCAAGGTTTTCTTCATGACACCGCATATGCAAATGTGGAAACGTGGCTCCAGCGTAAATGGAGAGTCTACAATAGAATTTGCAGCAACTCTGCAGTTCTGCAGGTTAGAAGGTACTAGGCCCATTCTCCAAATTTTATCTAGATGTAAATGGAGGATGAGCCTGGCATGTTCATCCCAGTTTGGCGCCTTATAACCTTTCTTGTGTTGGTGCGCCGTAAAACCCTAATTCAATTCAATTATATCATGTGTAGAAATAAAATGAAATGAAATGAAATGAAAATGAAAGACGTGTACCTGGCAACTTGGTTTGATTCAACATTTTATGAAGAGTTACTGACCTGTACCTATTTAGATTTTCTGCTAACAATTGATTAAACGTGTCATATGAAATCCTTCTACATTTCTGTTCCAGAATTCCAAACTTTGTAGAGTTATTGAACATCATGCTCTCATATGCACCTGGTAGCAAGACTTTAATACGGCATGTTTTGTCGACTTAGATTGTCTATGCTCATTGTCTACGCAAGATTAAAGGTGTAGCCTGAACGCCTTCAACAGTTTTTACGAATAATTGCATTACGATTCACATTTTCTATACTAATTGACTACAAAGGAAAACACGTTTCGCATGAACTCCTGCTACATAGTTTACGGATTGCTTTCAAACATGACACAAGATCTGACAATTGTTGACAGAGTGTTGTTTTTTTTGTGTTTTTCTCAACTTAGATTTTTATATGTGATCATTGCCTAAAAACTATGACAATAGTTGCCGCCTGAACTCCTCCGACAGTTTTACTCGATTGCCTGCAAACTTGACACAGATCCTTGGCATCATGTCAGATGTACACCTAGCAAAATAATGTTATCTGACAATATTGAGCTAGGGCTTTTTTTATTAAAAAAGAACAACCCTTTAGGTCAAACTTGCTTTTAGCCTTACACTTGAAAAAAGAACTCAGCATTTATTGTTTGTGGTTATTTTGAGATTAAATTTGATTACAAACTCATACATGTATGTCAATCTTGTTCTTGCAATAATGACACGTATTCTACAAATAGTTGTCTATATACCCGGTAAGAAAGGAAACATACCAGAAGTTATAATTGAATTTGAAAACCGGAATATACATACGACAATGAAAATGTATATATCGTTGAATTGATACACATTTTATATATTAAAATCCAAAAGCACGTTTAAATTCGAGCTAAACATGACAGAGAAATTATAACATCATTCACTTAGGGTCATTACTGAGAACGTGCAAAATTGTATACTAGCGGCGGATGTACTTTGTCTCTAATGTAATACATGTCTCTTACTCAGACCCATGGGGTATTTTGCGATATTCTTTCTCTATAATTTTTCGTTCCAATTAAAAATGGTTTTAGGGGCTGAAGTTGTTTAAAAGTGCCTCTATCAAGTGATTTACGCATTTCAAAATTACGATATGCATTGTATGTCTCATTTATTATTAAAACCTTTTTACAGTTGCAACACTGATCCCTGGGTCATTTACGATATCATTTCTCTGTCGATTTAGTTTAATATCGTTTTCGGTTTTTAAAGCAACACTAATGTATCTTTCCAATGGTATATGAATAATAACACTACGACGCCTATTCCAATGTGTTACATCAATTATCAACTCTGGTCCATTTCTGTTTGTACCGAGTGTA
The DNA here is from genome assembly GCA_037043455.1 of Cyrtodaria siliqua. Classification (NCBI taxonomy): domain Eukaryota; kingdom Metazoa; phylum Mollusca; class Bivalvia; order Adapedonta; family Hiatellidae; genus Cyrtodaria; species Cyrtodaria siliqua. The sequence goes on from JAWPHD010003665.1 coordinate 160,434, forward strand.
ACATATACCAAAAGTATAGAAATTCTTTCTGTTACATATATCTGCATACATAACTTTAATCGAGTTAAAAGCTTGAAAGGTGATATTATTACTCATTTTTAAGGACGACATCATGTTACACGTTTGTGATGTCTTATTTTTGCCTTTTATTCATCTTTAAATTTGTTCTTTGCTTTTGTGTGTGTTTGTGGTTGACTGTCGTCCTTGAATGCTGCTTTTCCTGTTCGATTTTTATATCTATATGTACAGTATGATAAACAAAAGTAAACAATTGTAGACGTTTGTATCGTTTTATTAACCGGAGATTACGAGTTATTTAATATCCAAGTCTTCAGATTAAATGCATCAGAATAAACGCCCGGATGGTTGGCCCGTCCACAACCGTATCCCCAGCTCACCACGCCTACAAAACATGCAACAAAATAAGTTTAGGACATCGTAGTGAAGGATAATAATCCCTAGCTCATGACAACAGAATAAGACATAAAAGAGACGAAATAATAATAAATCAACTGTTATTTATATAGACTCTAGAACTTAAAGGGAGTTTATAAATAAGTTACATTTTAAGTCAGAATATGCTTATTAACACATAAACTGAAACAGTTGACGAAGCACTCGGAAGTGTTACAATTTAGAGAATTACGCTAACAAATAAACTGAATAAGATTAAACTGTACACACTATGCCGCTTAAATATTTGTGTACTAATTACGCAGTACCACATACAGGCTGCGCCGAGACTAAGCAAAACACAGGAAGTGTGCAGATCCAAATGGTTTATTTATAGCACAGGTAAGGCCAGAAAGAAATATACCTGTGTTTCTGGTTACCCGACCGTCCCTATTTTTTCGCGCCGACCCTACAGTTTTTTATTATAAAAAAAAAAAGAAAAAAAGAAAAAGGACGAAAAAACTGGGTACGAATCGGTAATGTACGAAGAAAAATTGAGTACGAAACATGCGCTTAAACATGGCCGCATTCATCCGTCCGTTTTGGCTATTATAATTGGAAAATGCAGCCATGGGACAGAGCAGAAGTTTATGTAAAACATTAATCATGACATGCTGCCAGCAGATTTGTTCTTCCAATACCAACCAGCCTCAGGAAATGATAAAATTCAATCTTTCACAGCCACATGTAAGATGGAACTCTCAGGGTCGGAGCTATTGAGATCACTTTTTTTGCCTGTCACTCCGTCTGCCTTCCGTCAACAAATAAACTCATAATGGCAGAAAATATTTGTTTTCAATTTATTTTATTCAAAACAAACAAGTTAGATATCATGAGGTTATTTTCCTTCTCTCCTTGCAAAATCACTACAAATTAACTACTTGACAAAGTTAAAGATACCTTTAACATCGTCCAAACCACAAGGGCAAAAAGAAAAAAAAAAGAAAAAAAAAAGACCTACCTACCCTAATTTTTTCAGCTGAGTAACCAGAAACACAGATATATTTTTTTTGACCTAATGTATATGTATTCAGCGTGCCTTTTTAACGAAGCGTACGTTTCTAATCTGTTGTTTTTAATAACGACTGGGTGCATCGGGAGATTTAATGCAAATTTGGCGGTAATATTATACACAAATACTTGACACAAAGTCTCTATCATCTCCGTTAACGTTAACAATAAGCATATTCTGACTTTAAGACTAGTTATTTCTCTTACCGGAAATTAATTATTTCTAAAAAAATGCTTTCAAAACCATTTAAAACATAGTAAGATTGCCGTGTACCCTTTAATAATGAATGTGAGCAGCACAACACAAAGCATGATCAAAACATACGGTTAATGTGTGACATTTTGAATATAAGCTTTATTTGATCATCCTAGGACCTAATTATTAGGTCTGGATAGCCTGACATAACTCACCTACAAGTTCCCACGCATTATCTCTGTAAACTACCATGGGGCCACCAGAATCACCCTACAATATAAAATTGATATGACACATTCACAAACGTATAGCTCATTTCATGAATATTAGTATAACAGGTAGGTGTACAAGTCGAACAGGAAATGTAGGATTCACAGAACAATGTCAACCAAAACCCCATTCTCGCCCTCGATCGATACTAGTATCATCGCTTGGAATTATGGGGGGAAAAGTAGTCCGGTAAGGTGATTTGCATATATATAGCTAGGGACCAAAACCCAGGTTTTAGGACCCAATTGAGACACGCCGGACAAAGGCACCAAACTTTCCTCAAATGTGTGTTTTATATTTCTATGTATTTTTAAAAGGGTCCTCAAAAGTTCGTGAATCCCTAAATGTATTAGGATTATATGCACACCGAATTACCACACCGCGGATGAAGTCCTGAAAAATCAGGTGTGCACCAGCCGAATATCAGTGATGAATTTGAAAAATTCGAAATGACGTCAGTATGCCAAAACAATGACATTAAAAGCACAAATATAAATACAAGCAAGGAATACTACACTACAAACATAACAGCGTTTACAATAAGTGTACCTTGGAATGGTTTACAATAGGGGTACCTTGGAATGGTCAGTGGCAAATATTACGATGGGAGCCTTAACCAGATTCTAGGTTTGGTGCACCAAAGTTGTTCAGAACTCTCAATAATAACCATTAGCTGCGGACTACATTCCGCTTAAACTGTACAGTTATATTTCTCGAAATTGAATGTATGACAGTTAAACAGCATCCGATTACTGTTAGGATCTAAAACAGTTAAGATCGCAGTGGTGGGATGTCTTTCATGGTTTCACATAAAAAAGAACAGGATTTGAGGCGTATTTACTAGTAAATACTGCGTAGTAAATACTGCGATATGTAATTAAATTATTTTTTTTAAAAATTAAAGATTCTCCGATTTTAACATTTTATTAAGTGTATTTACCAAATGGCTTTAGCTTTCATCCCCGACTTAGCACTACCTTAACATACAACATATGTCGGTGTAAGTAGGGTGTGTATTGGGAAATTTAACTGGTTGTCGAAATTGCAAAAGGAGCTGTTCAATGTACATTGCATTACACGTATTGAAGAGACAAGAAGAGTTAATCAATACGACAGTTGGAATTCAGTGTACTTATTTTACTTTCCCCAACTGACCACTACTCAAAGATCTATAATTAACCCAAAATTAGACAACCATAGAAATAAGTATGTTTCAGATACTACATCCACTTACAAGTAAACTGTTACCACGTGATATAAGAACACTTAAATAATCGTTTATGTACTAGATAGGGTCTGGTTTCAGCGAGTTGGTTTATTTAAACATCAAGATGGGCGTGGACCATCGAGGTTTTAAATAACCAAAGAGCTGAGACAAACTCTATCTCTTTGGTAGTATGGTGTACTTAATGACCCTGACCGTACTCTAAGTTCCATTTATCGGAAGTTAGAGTATTGCAAAACGTGGGTCTTTGTTTATCCTGAATTAAGCTATCTAATGCCATGCATTCATCAAATGCAATTTCACCGACCATACAACAAGGATCAAATGGCATGTAGGTGAAAGCACGTGCATTATAAAAATAGTGCATCCCAGTCAGAGTGACAGTATATAAATATTGCATCCCAGTGATGGTGACAGTATATAAATAGTGCATCCCAGAGGTGCATCCCAGTGAGGGTGACAGTATATAAATAGTGCATACCAGTGAGTTTGACAGTATATAAATAGTGCATCCCAGTGGTGCATCCCAGTGAGTGTGACAGTTTATAAATAGTGCATCCCAGTGGTGCATCCCAGTGAGTTTGACAGTATATAAAAAGTGCATCCCAGTGGTGCATCCCAGTGAGGGTGACAGTATATAAATAGTGCATCCGAGTGGTGCAACCCAGTAAGTGACAGTAAAATAGTGCATCCCAGTGAGGGTGACAGTATACAGTTATCACATGTGTGTTTGGGGAACAGTCAAAACTGTTTTCCCGAGGTGGAGGGGATGGCGTGTGAACTGTTTCCCGAGGCCGATAGTTTTGACTGTTCCCCAAACACACATGTGATACCTGTTTTATTACCTGATTAATGTTACTGTACGAAACAGTGAAAATGAAAATTTGTTTTATAATTTGAACCTATGGTGAAAAAAGCAAGTGATTGGAAGAATATTTTACACACATGAACAGTCTTTACTCGTCCACAGTAGGATAGGTTTACTCGTCCACAGTAGGATAGGTATACTCAACCACAGTAGGATAGGTATACTCGACCACAGTAGGATAGGTATACTCGACCACAGTAGGATAGGTTTACCCGTCCACAGTAGGATAGGTTTACCCGTCCACAGTAGGATAGGTTTACTCGTCCACAGTAGGATAGGTTTACTCGTCCACAGTAGGATAGGTTTACTCGACCACAGTAGGATAGGTTTACTCGTCGACAGTAGGATAGGTTTACTCGTCCACAGTAGGATAGGTATACTCGACCACATTAGGATAGGTATACTCGACCACAGTAGGATAGGTTTACTCGTCCACAGTAGGATAGGTATACTCGACCACAGTAGGATAGGTTTACTCGTCCACAGTAGGCATATCCTACTGTGGTCGAGTAAACCTATTCTTCTGTACATGGGTACTGCCACTTGTACATGGGTACTGCCACTAATACATGGATACTGCCACTTGTACATGGGTACTCCCTCTTGTACATGGGTACTGCCACTAGTACATGGGTACTGCCACTAGTACATGGGTACTGTCACTAGTACATGGGTACTGCCGCTAGTACATGGGTACTGCCGCTAGTACATGGGTAGTGCCACTTCTACATGGGTAGTGCCGCTAATACATGGGTACTGGCGCTAGTACATGGGTACTGCCGCTAATACATGGGTACTGCCGCTAGTACATGGGTACTGCCGCTAATACATGGGTACTGCCACTTGTACATGGGTACTGCCGCTAGTACATGGGTACTTCCGCTAATACATGGGTACTGCCACTAGTACATGGGTACTGCCACTAGTACATGGGTACTGACGCTAATACATGGGTACTGCCACTTGTACATGGGTACTGCCGCTAATACATGGGTACTGCCACTTGTACATGGGTACTGCCGCTAGTACATGGGTACTGCCGCTAATACATGGGTACTGCCACTTGTACATGGGTACTGCCGCTAGTACATGGGTACTGCCACTAGTACATGGGTACTGCCGCTAGTACATTGGTACTGCCACTAGTACATGGGTAGTGCCACTAGTACAGCGGAAAATGCCGAGTTTTTGAGGTTCCTTCTATAAATAGTAATCGGGGAAATTCCAGCACGTGAGGGAAACAGTCGAAACTAAAGCCCGGTAACTATTCGTTTGCACCGGGAACAGTCTTTTCCTTAGTGAATTAGCAAGAAATGACAATATAGCATTTATATAGGAGATCAGGTAATAATAGACATTGTCTGCCTGAGGAAACATATGTCGACCGAGGCGAATGTCACCCTCACTGGGATGCACTATCTATTTTATTATACTGAAACAAATGTTTTTGGGAGAATTGAAATAGATCTATGTACAAGACGGTCAACTGTTTTTAAACAAATAACGATGTGCTTTATTTATTTTTTAAACAGTTTTAATTTTATTAAGTAGCAAGTTATGGTCAACAAACACAAGACTCATATCCTTAAAACATGCTTTACACATTATAGATCTATTAACATTTTAACAATATAAACATCATACTTTATTGTATCACAGCTGTTCAACGATTAATTTGCTCTTAGGGTCTTGAGCAAAGAGAAACCCAGCAACTAGTTATGCACTTGATGTGACGTCACAATCATGAAACAATACTGTATGTGTTTACAGCTCCGCATCTTAATTGGGCAACATTATATAAATATTGCATCCCATTCAGCCTGACAATGGGCAACATTATATAAATATTGCATCCCATTCAGCCTGACAATGGGCAACATTATATAAATATTGCATCCCATTCAGCCTGACAATGGATAGTGTCAACCTGAGGAAAATAATTATATTTTGTTCGAAGATTGAACAACTGTCATTCTCACTGGGATGCAATACTTGTTAGAAGAAGAAGAAGAAGAAGAAGAAGAAGAAGAAGAAGAAGAAGAAGAAGATGCATTTCTTTAGGAATTCTTTTTTTACCCGTTTGATTTTATTTGATTTAAGTCACACGTTATGGTCAACAAACCAAGCTTATATCTTTAAAACATTTTTACACATTAAAACAATATGAACAACATCATGTTTTATCCATATCACAAATATTTAATAAATAATAATAATATGTATACACTTGATGTGACGTCACAGTCATGAAATATTACTTTATGTTTTGACGGCTTTTCGTCATAATCAGGAAACAGTATATACAATGACTTACGCTAGGGTATAGGTAATAAATAAACCTGGTTTTGAAAATTCTCCTAACGCGCATACATTACCTGGCATGCATCCTTTCCCGTCTCTCCAGCACACATCATTGTAGAGTCCAGTTCGCCTGCATTTCCGGTTTGTGTATTGCAGTAGGTATAGTCCAATAGTGGCTTCACCACGAACTTGAGAGTGGTCGAACTTGAACCACCTTAACAGGTATAATATGATAGCATATAAAATATACATCAGGCGAAATTATATGAAATGAGGTTTTACTCCCGTAAACACATCAAATCAGGTTCACGTATCAGAGCAGCAACCTCAAAGTGAGATTAAATGAATGGTGAAGTTTTCCATTAGACAAGCCTTCGCCAGGGATCGAACTCTACCACGAACCGAACCAAGCGGGGCAGAGATATGAAGCCAATGAGTTGCCGAGGCCGGCCATTTGTGCATCAAAACCACTGTAAATACAATAGCTCTACTAAAACAAAGCAATGGTTATATGTAAACTGAATTTTAATTCAAAATGACTTCACGGTACAAATATAATATATAATATTCAATAAAACATTAACAAAACTACACTTTACTGCTGAAATTATAGATTTTCCTACCTTCGGATGTAGTGCCCCAGCCAGACACTACGGCCATTTCGGCATTGTTGCTGGTGGCGGTGAAACCAGTGTAGGCTCTGCTGGCAAGGCAGGCAGGTTCGGCATGAGTACCTGCTAGGTCAGCATGTGTCAAACCATTGAAACCTAGATGGCGTAAACATACATGCATAAACATTCATTCGAACAATGCATATTATCATTTCATTAATGTTTAGCATTTGTTTATTCTCATCGAGGCCTTAAATGCAATTATCGCTGGTTCTTCTCGTAAGCTTGTGCAACAACAACAACAACAACAGCAGTAGCCGTTATTCATCTCGGACATATATATGTACGAAATAGCAGTAGTAGTAGCCGTTATTCATCTCGGACATATAGATGTACGAAATAGCAGTAGTAGTAGCCGTTATTCATCTCGGACATATATATGTACGAAATAGCAGTAGTAGTAGCCGTTATTCATCTCGGGCATATATATGTACGAAATAGGACATTGTGACTGAGATAAAAGGTATATAGGAAAACATTTTTCTCGCGTGGCAGAATCCTTTTATTAATATACCCATAATGATAATAAAACTACTAACACTCTTAATGATAATAACTACCAGTACTCATAATGATAATTGACAACATATACTCATAAAGATAAATAGCAAATACTCATAATAATAACTGACAACAAATACTCATAATGATAACTGACAACCAATACGCATAATGATAATAGACAACCAATACTTATAATGATAATTGACAACAAATACGCATAATGATAATAGACAATCAATACGCATAATGATAATAGACAACCAATATGCATAATGATAATTGACAACCAATACTCATAATGATAATTGACAATCAATACTTATAATGATAATTGACAATCAATACTTATAATGATAATTGACAACAAATACGCATAATGATAATAGACAATCAATACTTATAATGATAATTGACAACCAATACGCATAATGATAATTGACAACCAATACTCATAATGATATATGACTACCAATACGCATAATGATAATAGACAATCAATACGCATACTGATAATAGACAATCAATACGCATACTGATAATAGACAACCAATACGCATACTGATAATAGACAACCAATACGCATAATGATAATAGACAATCAATACTCATATTGATAATAGACAATCAATACGCATACTGATAATAGACAATCAATATTCATAATGATAATAGACAATCAATACGCATAATGATAATAGACAACCAATATTCATAATGATAATAGACAACCAATACACAAAATGATAATAGACAACCAATACGCATAATGATAATAGACAACCAATATTCATAATGATAATAGACAATCAATACGCATACTGATAATAGACAACCAATACGCATATTGATAATAGACAACCAATATTCATAATGATAATAGACAATCAATACGCATACTGATAATAGACAATCATATTCATAATGACAGATAACTACCAATACTCTTAATGATAATTAATAATAAGTAATCATACAAAAATTGACAACACATATTCATAATGATAATTGACAACCAATACACATAATGATAATTAACTAGGAATATATATAATGATAACTGACAACAAATATACATAGTGATAAATGACAACCAACACTTATAATTATAATTGACAACCAATACTCACACTACTAATTACCAATACTCATAATGATAATTCACTACCAATAATCAATAACAGTTGATGACCTTTCGCCGTTTTTGCTGATACGCGCAACTTGTAAAGTTTTACAAAATATCAGCTCAACATGATTGGAACTATTAAAATCTCATTTGTTGATGTGATACACTGTGCCAAACGAGTGAACTGCTAAGAAGATGGTAAAGGATAAGAGCAACATTACTTATGATGGCAATGTCGCTAGTCATTGTCCTTTCGTTGTAACTCTTGTGTACTGCAATGGAAGATGCTGTGATCACGAGTCTGTTTACAGACGACGTTGTTAAGTGCATGCCGAACGCAACTGAATATGTGCTGGCCGCGGCACCTTTTCTGTAAATAAATCAAAAGACAGAAATAAGAATGGCTTGTGTAAACCAATTGTTGGAAAGTCAAAATGATCCTATTTTACTCTTGTTGTTATGTTCTACACGTCTCAAAGAAACACAGTTATGATTCTTGTATGATACATATATGTTATAAATATATTTAATAGCTGACATGATATGATTTCTCTTATTAGTTTCAAGTGTTTTGCATAACCAGACACCATAGATAGAAAGACACCTGTGTTGTAATAATGATGGCTAGGGTGTGTGTTAAATTATCTCTCATGAAAATACTCAATAAAACATAGTCCGCTACTTTGTTCAGTTGTTTGTGTCCTCTTCCAAGGCAACCTATCTTCAGTAATTATTGACATTCACACTAGCGTCCGATAACTGCTGTGTGGTGGGTGTAAAAGGTCGCCCCGACTACGAATCAGTAGTGTTTTTACTTAATGTCTCCGATCCGAATCAACGTGGCTTTAAAGTAGAATACCGCTTAAGCCGGCGTGACAGGTGTTGCACATTACATTACATCTCATGAACAGTCTGAATAAAACCGAGTCTGCTACATTTTTTCTCTTGTTTGATCCAAGGGATTCGCTTTTCACCCACATAAAGTAAAACTAAGGACAAGGGTTTGTATATTTGCAGGAATCCTTTCAAAATGAGTCGAAGGCGCTTGGGATCAAGTTTGATTGTGTCATTGATAGTATTAACACGTTTCTTTGAGACAAGTTTAAAAGAAGCACCCACACACGACGCATGTAGCCATTAAAGGTCATTTAAATTCGTTTAAATAAATCTTTGGTTGGCCACCCTCTTTTGTTAAAGTGTTGCAGGTAACCGGATACTGTATGTTGTTGAGTATGATAAGCAGAAACTAGTAGCTTTCAACAGATTTCACTACATACTGACTGTCCGCGCAAAAGGGTGAATTAGAACGGCTACTCACGTAATACAGTGGGCGGCAGTGGCGACCTTGACCGACGATCCATCAGTTCCAGTTATGTAGGTACCACCACATATCAACTGTCCAGATGTTACAAGACCTACCTAGAACACACAAAACAAATAGGAAAATTAACAATAGATTACCCTCTCTCTCTCTCTCTCTCTCTCTCTCTCTCTCTCTCTCTCTCTCTCTCTCTCTTGTCAGTAATACTGATTGGAGTCGATGAAAAAAGGAATTTACAATTTACATGGCTTATTATACAGACATTCTAATATGTTACAAACATGTGAAAAGGATTCAGAAGGAGGCTATACAAGAAAACAGTAATACAACGTACTACAAGCCGGTCAAAACAGTTACATAAGAAAACAGTAACGGGAATGAATATGATAAAAATAAACGAACAGTATGTATATGTTAGAATTTCTTTAATTGTAATTGTCAACAATCAAAACACATTTATCATGAAATATTTTAGCACTAGATAAACTAGTCATCATGAGACAAAATGACCATGTTTTTAATTTTGGCATCTGTGTTGTATAATGTTATAATATAAATATGATAGACATCTGAAATAGTATGTGTAATGGATCACTAAATAGAATGTTGTTTCATGATTAGAATGTGAGGAACTGGGAACATATCATGGTTAGAATATGAAGAATTGTTAAGTTATCATAGTAATAAACAAAAAGACGACTTAATGATAATATAATAGCAATTGTATTGAAAGATTAGCGTCTGTGAAGGTAATCTTAGTTTTTAGCAATGTAAATTTACATTAAAAGAAAGGATTAAATGTTAGATGTATTTTATAATTGAAATCTGATCAGTAGTTCATGAAAATGAGTAGCAGTGGAGCAGACCTATTCAAACTCTTAAGAAGATGCTTCAGTTAAAGTTTCATCAACTCTGTTTAATGATTTAAAAGGTGTTGCTTATTTTAAAATCAGACAGCACCAAAAAGAGATACATATAGAATAGTTGTATACACAAGCAGTTAGTAATATTCAAACACAATTTCCTTTATATTATTCTTATATTTAATGTTAATTATTGAACAAGTGCAAGTTATGTAGAAAAACTAACGGGGCGCCGCGAGCTTTTAAAAAATCAAGTTTGCCGTTTGTCAATTTAATAAAGTTTAACATCGGACAATAATCAGTGACGATACCGATTTTGATGCGGCTGTATTCGTATGCTGAGAACAGATTTATAGACTGTATAACTGAAATTTACATCTAATTCTTGTAGTAAAAAACAATTAGAGGTGTGAAAGCACCAATTATTTTCCCCATAGACACCAATGTTAAAGTGTCACATATTAATGATTTGCTGCAAATTCAACTCAAGTATGGATAATGCAGCAGTGTAATGTTCATATAGAAAACTATTTTTCCACTTGAAAAATCACCAGAAAACGTGGGGTCACAAGACATGTAAGAAAGTTCTTGTTTGTTTACTAAACAGGTCAAGGGTACAGCTGTTTTTATTGATCGACTGTTTTCATTGCTCACAAAGTGTAAGCATGGAGTCGAAATTTCGAAAATGTTCATCAGTGATCCAGTAAAACCTATTAATACGCTTCTTATACATATAACCACAAAATCGAATAGAAATGGGCAGTTTCCCCCTACTTATAATGCCCATTTCCATCGAAAAAGGAGGGATTACTTTTTATTATAGGAACTACATTCGACTACACCTCGGAGGTTTACATGTAATTGGTGTTGGTAAACCTTAGAACCAGTTCTACGCGCATGCGCAGATCATAATTTGTAGACTGTATCCCTTATAAAATTGATACGAAATTTAAGTAGTAAAAGACCTAGAAAATGCCTGTATTCCAATTTGACTGCGTCCCGGTATTTTTACTAAAATACAAGTGCTTTATGAACAGTAAAATGACGTTGATACACAGTCCATCACCCATAGCAGCTTTCTGAGTCCGGGATAAATATAGCCGGAGCCTTGAGGCTCTGGCAATAAGCTTTTATAAATATATAAATATGTTTCCTTAACATAATGATATGAAAAGATGACAGTTGAATGTGATATTTTTTTGATTGTGTAAACGTATGTTGCGGATAACAACCAAATAATTCCCACTAATACATTAATAATTCGTTCTGTTAAGTTAAAGAACCTTATAATACATTTGATGAGCTAAGTAAGAATTATTGCTATGCTAAAGTACAACAATCATATTATATCAATATTATCAATTCCGCTGATGAATCCCACAAGTAAAAGTGTGCGCATCTTTTTTGGAAATATTCAAAAAGTTGTAATGACAAATTTAGCAGAACAAGTTTTGAAATATACAACATGTATGCATTAATTGGGATACAATTGGATAGCTTTGTATGAAAAGTTTCATTACCAATAGAATTTGGGCCAAACAAGATTTAAACAAAAGCTGCATATGCATGGAGTTGAATGGGGAAAAAAACAGCCATTTTGTTAATTCTAGTTTTCTGGAATTTCCGCATGAAAGTCAAACTTTTAACTTTTTCTCTAATATAAAGTTAAGATGTTTGAACATGTTTTTGACGTAACAATATTACAGAGATATCAAGACTGTAATTGTCGAGCTGAGCAATAACTGTATTTATCACATAACTTATATCTATCGAATACTAAAACTTCAAAAATGAACGGCTAGGCCTATCCACCGAGTAAAATTTAATACACTAATTATCTAAAACTCTTAATTGACATCCAGTCCAAAAACGGGTTCAATACCACACATACATTACAGTGTATAAATCTCTAAATAATCAAACACCCGAGTACATCGACAGACCTTCCACAAATGATGAATGCACGTTACAAGATCTCACACAGCACTTTATGATAAAACATTTTCAATATGCGGTCCACAGGAATTTAATAAACTTCCTCATTAAATACGGCTTTATAAATCGTTAAGTTCATTTAAAACGTTACTGAAAACACATCTTATGTACTCATCTGCTATATAATTTTATATAGTTTCAAAAGTTTGTATACTATCAGTGTGGGTCTGGTACAAAGTTTTAACGACACAAATTCTTAAGAACTCATACTAACTATATATTTAGAGCATATTATCGTTATACACTTGCCTACATAGAGCATTTGTTGTGTGTCTGATGGGGTCTGAATAGGTTTGTGAGATTGTGTTGGTCAATATTATTATGCAAACATATAATAATATCAATACAATAAAACGGATCAGTTTTACGGATCAGTGAATCAGCTTGTATGTTTCGTCAGCTGGGCAAGATAAAAAGAGTATGAAGGGGGAAATTTGGAAATCGCCGAACACGATAAATACACACAATATTGCAGTCTCAGTTTGAGTGAGACTGTTCTGATCGGTAGAGAAAAGTTCTTGCTACCGTTCACGCCCTCTAGCCCCGGGTAGATCAGAACTCAATATTTAAAATAGCAATAGTACAGAAATTTGAGCCGTCCCGACGATGGTAAACATATGACGGAGAACAGAGAACATTTAGTGTATTTTAATACCATTCCATGGCCAGCGACGTTTGGTCCAGTTTCTAACAAAATGATTTGCCTTAAACGAGAAAACAATGGTCGAAAATAAACAAAATGGAATTTAGTTGGGAGCTGAGGTTATGAAGCCTGCGTATCACAAGTAACAATCAAACTACTAGATTAAAAAGCAGGCAAAATATCGTAATGTTATTGAATAATACTCAGAACCTATAAAGCCTGGAGTAGAAACCACCTATTCAAAATTAAAGTAAGAAAACACAACTATCTGATAATGTACCACCGATATCTGTAAATAAATATCGGGGTCAGAAATTTCCATTGATCGGAATAAAAACAATTGTTTTTACTTAATATATTTCGATATATTATCTTAAAAGAATGAAACCTTACTAGGGCTCAATTTCAATTATAGAACGTTCTAAAAATAAATTGAAACGGTCAATGGTTTGTGACAAACAGTTCATTGCTTACACATTTAGCACATATTTAATAATAATAATAATAATATAATGTGAATAATAATAATAATAATAATAATAATAATAATATTGTTTTTAAGAAGATAACATATTTGGCTAAAATCCAGCCTAACATAATTATGAACCTCAGACAAAATAGAACATAGTTACAGTTTAAACAAACATGATTAAAACAAAGGTACAAAAATAATAAAATATTTCTAGAAACTTCAAGATTTTTAGCTCTGCTGGTCGATTACGCGTTGTCCGTCGTCCGTTGTCCGTCCTTCGTCCGTCGTCCGTCAGTTAACTTTTGCCTTGTGAACACTCTAGGGCCTTCATTATTAATCGGATCTTTACGAAACATTGCCAGCTTCTTTATATCAATGAAAGCTTGGAAAAGTTCGAAAACCAGCCAGATCGGATTAGTTTCACCGGAGTTATCGCCCTTGTTTTTTAAATGCCATATATAGCATTGTGAACACTCTAGCACCTTCATTTATTATTTGATCTTTACCAAATTTGCACAAATTGTTAATACTAATAAAAGCTTGGGCAAGTTTGAAAACCAGCCGAATCGGATCAGTAATACCGGAGTAATGGCCCTTCTTTTCTTCTGAAAAATGTCATTTTCTTCCTTGTGAACGCTTTAGCACCTTCATTTATTATTTGATCTTTACCAAACTAGCACATATTGTTAATACCAATGAAAGCTCGGACATGTTTGAAAACTAGCCTATTCGGATTAGTAACACTAGAGTTATGGCCCTTGTTTTTTCTGGATTATATATATTACTGTTTTCAACATGGTCAGCATTATTTAATAGTACTACACAAACACGAAAGGACACTGCACTTTATTTAGTGTTGGTTAACACCACCAGTCCTAACACGAGTATGTGTCTGTGTGGTTTATCCTAAGACAGCAGCACTTTACGCAGATTTATAATCATACTAGCAAAAAACTAGAATTGAAATGAGTATAACTAAGTATATATTGTATAACATGTCTTTATAAATTACCCGGCTTGTAATCAAGCTCAGCAGACGTAACGTAAAGCTGATCTCCAGAGCTGACATGCAAGGATGTTTTCAATAGGGCTATTATTATTGATTTCTACTTAGGATTCTTATTTCTTGTTACGTTGAACACCTTGGGATAGGTAAGCTATTTGTGATCTATATTTCTACTTTGGAAACATAAACCATCAATGTGTAACATTACCCAAGATGTTTAACATGTCAAAACAAATCCTAAGAACAGTTTAATGTGTGACAATCCTTTATAATTTAGCAACGGCGGCCTTTTTAGAGTCTGATACTAAAACATCAGAAGAACCGCTAAAGTGGGTTACAAAAATTAGTAGGTCACAGCGACTCGAACATGTGCAGATGATGTTAAACGCATACAAGAAACATTCTGGTGGAGTAAGGCAAATATTCTACAAAAAAAACAACAAGATACGCATGTCGTAGCTGAGACAGGACGTGACCTATATTTCATGCAAAGTAGGTCAAAGCGACCTGAAAATGTGCACATAATGTGAGATACATATAAGCAACATTCAGTTTGATTTTGGCGAAAACCCTGAATGAAGTGGAGCAAGATAAGCATGTCTTAACGGAAACCGGACTCGTCCTATATTTCATCGAAAGTAAGTCACAGTGCCCCGATATTCTGCACATGATGTTAGATGCATACAAGGAACGTTTTGGTGGGTTTTGGTGAAAATAATGCATGAAATGAACAAGACACGTATTTCGTAGCGGTGACCAGACGTGACCTATATTTCGTCTAAGGCAGATCACAGTGATCCGAAATGTTGTACATGATGATAGATGTATACAAGAAACATAATGGTGGAGTTTGGCAAAAGTCCTGCAAGAAAGACACAAGATACGCGTATAGTAGCGGAGACTGGACGGGACCTATATTTCATCCAAAGTAGGTCACAGCGACCCGATATTTTGCTCATGGTGTAAGATGCATGTAATAAATATTCCGGTGAAATTGTTAAATATCCTAAAAGAAAGCAACCAGATACGCATGTCGTAGCGGATACCGGACGTGACCTATATTTAGTCCAAATAAGGTTACAGCGAGACAATATTTTGCATATGAATTTAGAAACATATAAGAAACATTCTGGTGCAATTTGGTGGAATATTGGTGAAAATCCTGCAAAAAAGGTACAAAATACGCATATCGTAGAGGAGCCACGACGTGACTTATCCGATATTGTCCACACCCGTTAATGACATTACTAGCCACAGAAATGTTTCAGGTTTGCTGAAAAAGTTTACTTGTCATAACTTGATTTCGATCATTGAAGAACTTAATGCAAAGCTAATGAGCTGGTAGAGATGTAGCACGAGGTACATTCCCATCTAAATATGGATAGTTCACTTTAAACAAAAGTTTGTGCAAATTGGAAACATTTACTAAAATTACTGAGTTAACAGGGAGAAAGTTTTACTGACGACGGAAGGCGGATAAAATGGAGACAAATTGCCATGACATAAGCTCGAAGATAATGTAAATCTGAAAGATATTGTTTTTACCTGCCATGGAAATTCACCGGGATTTGCATTTTGACCACCGACTATATACGATGCAAATGTCGTCGGCTTATGGAAGGATTGACCGCATTGCGACTGCACTTCAGCAACTGCAAGTAAGAAGCAATTATAGTATACAGTAATGTAAAAATGTGCGACCTTAAAATAATCGTGAACGCTCGGCCAATCCCGTCATTCCTCGGGATCCCGAGGAAGCGGTGTACGAGATGTTGCGAATGGCGATTTACCCTATGAAAAGAACGCACGTCACACAACGTTGTAACAAACGACGTCATTGGATGACCTCAAAAAAATGCTGACTGCCAGGTATATCCGTTTTCATAGATGTACGATATTGCTTTATAAATATTTCTTGCATTTAAATGGGAAAGAATTAGAATTAAGTTGACCATGCTAGGATTACTAACGCGTCGCCGTAAAACGAAATTTCAGACCGCAAAACCACTCGCATACCGTCCCAGATTGAACATCTTAGCATGGTTATCTCTTAAATTTAATACAAGTATGAAAGCAGAAATTTGGAAATCGTCGAACACGATAAATACAATAATATTGCAGTCTCGTTTTGGTTGATGAACGGTAGTGAAAAGTGCTTGCTACCGTTCAAAGAACTACTTCTACTTGGCGGGTTGAGCAGAACTCAATATTTAAAAAGTCAGAATAAAATTAATTCATTTTATATACTATAAATAGTATAGAAATTTGAGCCATCTCGAAGAAGTCTATAATTTATTACAGATCAACATTTTTTTAAATCACATATTAGTTAAAGGCACATCATTATACATTATTTGCATAGTTCGAGTAAATTGCTTTTGCATATTGCTAATCGTTTATTATATTGCACCAATAATGTATTGAAACTGAAGCTAAGTAACGAGGACAAAAATAATTTTATTCAGACAATTTTAAAGTAAAATGAAACTTGATTAAAAATCAGATGACAATCTTTATGTTTAGGAACGACTTGAAGATTGACTAAAGACTTCGTCCTTTTCAAGCTGAATAGGAAATCCTATGCGTCTCCGTGGCCGAGTAGTTAACGACGTTGCGTTGTAAACCTTCGCCTCTCACCGCTGCGGGTTCGAATCCCACTGGGAGCTCGACTTGTAAGTGAGGAAGTGTCGATTCTTACGGACGGCGGGAGGTGTACAGTACTGGTTCTACCCAGGAAAAGTGGGTGGTCTGCCGCCACCACAAAAAAATCAACCGTCATATATAACCTTACATGTGTTGGAAATGACGTAAAACACCATACAAACAAAACAAACAAACAAACCAATGATTTGGAAAATCGAATTACCCCCAAATAATCATTAACTAATAACGGCATGTCCAAGAAATACAGGCAACATTTAATTAAAATTCCTTTGACTAAAAATAATAATTTTATTTCGTTAGCATACTCCTTAACTGTTATGATATTGCATAATGTGAAAACGTCAAAAATAGTTCAATATTATTTTTAATTTATTTTGCGATAGCATTGCTACACGTTTGAAAATCGAGTTATCTCGACAAACAACAGCTTCACAAGTCCACTCAGGCAATATACATTTAGTATGGTCCCTTCACACTATTTTATGAAAGAATATCGCTTCACGAGAACTCACCGAAAACACATCCAAGTATTAATATCAAGAGCTTCATGTTGTACAAGTCTGTATTCCTCCAAAAGTACTGCGATAGGTTTCCTTTTATACCATTTGCGTTCAATGCCGCTGTCCAATGATTACGGGTTATGGTAAGTCGTGATAATGATAACGTTTTCCTTCACCAAAATATCATCGACCTTTAGAATTTCGTTACATATGGCATCATATCTGTTTCAAATGACACTTAGCTTAGCATATAATTTAATAATACATTGTAATGCCTTGCAGAACTTTATAATTTTTTGTATTTACCGTGTCCGGCGATTTCCAAATTTATCCTTTCATACTCTTTGATATCGAAAATACTGTAACAAAAGTAGATAAGCGAACAGGAAATGTAGCATTCAATGCCCACAGTCAACCAAAAACACGCATCAAAACAAACAGTGGATAAATAAGGGGCAAGGCATGTGACATCGCAAAAGGGTTGACAATAAATCTACCGCCTTGGAACGATCACTGGCAAACAGGCCGCAGTGGGGTTAAACCAGTTTCTAGGGTGCACTATACCTCACTCACACTATTATCAATAAAACGGGACAGTGGAAATAAATAATAATCCGCCAGGCTATATCCTCTAACAACCTTGGCGGCATTAATGGGCAGTGTAAGTAAAACGCTAAGAGATCGTGTATATGTGTATAAAATTATATGCATATAACAAAACAAAAGCCTATCAATACACAAAGCAAACTGTCAAAACCAGAGCAAGAAGAGAATAAACCATGAAGGGGGTGGATTCGGGCACGCAGAGTATGCTTTGGCTCCTCCCCCCCCCCCCCCCCCCACCCCGCCCCTCCGTTCCCGCCAATAATTTGAGAGAAAAATGGTTAGCGCTCAAAGGGTACTTTTTCCCGTATATAATGTGTTGGTGTAACTGAGCGTGGGTTACGTTTTTGTTTTTGTTGCTTGTCAAACATTTTGTGAAAAGGTTTGACCCCCACTCCACCCCAATAATTGAAACATCGTTTTTTTGACTGTCAAATATCTTTTTCAAAAAGATTTAGGTGACGTCATCATAGGGTCCACAATATGCTGGTCATCGCACAATCAAAGAGGATAACATAGTAACGATCACAGAGGATAACATAGTAACGAACACAAAGGATAAAATAGTAACCATCACAGAGGATAACATAGTAACCATCCCAGAGGATAACATAGTAACGAGCATAGAGGATAACATAGTAACCATCACAGAGGATAACATAGTAACGAACACAGAGGATAACATAGTAACCAACACAGAGGATAACATAGTAACCATCACAGAGGATAACATAGTAACGATCATAGAGGATAACATAGTAACGGTCATAGAGGATAACATAGTTACCATCATAGAGGATAACATAGTAACGAACACAGAGGATAACATAGTAACCAACACAGAGGATAACATAGTAACCATCATAGAGGATAACATAGTAACCATCACAGAGGATAACATAGTAACGAACATAGAGGATAACATAGTAACGATCATAGAGGATAACATAGTAACCAACACAGAGGATAACATAGTAACCATCACAGAGGATAACATAGTAACCATCATAGAGGATAACATAGTAACGAACGAACACAGAGGATAACATAGTTACGAACACAGAGGATAACATAGTAACCAACACAGAGGATAACATAGTAACCATCACAGATGATAACATAGTAACGAACACAGAGGATAACAAATTAACCATCATAGAGGATAACATAGTAACCAACACAGAGGATAACATAGTAACGAACACAGAGGATAACATAGTAACCATCATAGAGAATAACATAGTATTCATCACAGAGGATAACATAGTAACGAACACAGAGGATAACATAGTAACCAACACAGAGGATAACATAGTAACCAACACAGAGGATAATATAGTAACGAACACAGAGGATAACATAGTAACCAACACAGAGGATAACATAGTAACGAACACAGAGGATAACATAGTAACAAACACAGAGTATAAAATAGTAACGAACACAGAGGATAACATAGTAACGAACACAGAGGATAACATAGTAACCATCATAGAGGATAACAAAGTAACCAACACAGAGGATAACATAGTAACGAACACAGAGTATAAAATAGTAACGAACACAGAGGATAACATAGTAACGAACACAGAGGATAACATAGTAACCAACACAGTGGATAACATAGTAACCAACACATAGGATAACATAGTAACCAACACATAGGATAACATAGTAACCATCATAGAGGATAACATAGTAACCAACACAGAGGATAACATAGTAACGAACACAGAGTATAAAATAGTAACGAACACAGAGGATAACATAGTAACGAACACAGAGGATAACATAGTAACCATCACAGAGGATAACATAGTAACGAACACAGAGGATAACATAGTAACCATCACAGAGGATAACATAGTTACGAACACAGAGGATAGCATAGTAAAGAACTCAGAGGATAACATAGTAACTAACACAGAGGATAGCATAGTAACGAACACAGAGGATAACATAGTAACGAACAAAGAGGATAACATAGTAACCATCACAGAGGATAACATAGTAACCATCACAGAGGATAACATAGTAACGAACACAGAGGATAACATAGTAACGAACACAGAGGATAACATAGTAACCAATTTTAAATTGGTCAACCACTAAACATATTGTTTGAAAGTGATCATGATCAAGTATCTCACGAAGTTTGTAAATCACGTCACCGTAGAGGTCAGGTTGTGATATTCCTTGTCGCAGAATAGTTCTTATATTACTTTTTTATTTCAAAAGTAAGTGTTAAATACGAACAGGAAATGTAGGTTTCACAGAACAGATTCAACCAAAAAACTACAGTGTTAATAAGAAGCAATGTATGTGACATCAACAACACATCAACACATCAACAACACATCAACAACACAACAACAACACATCAACAACACAACAACAACAACACATCAACAACACAAACGGGTTGGCAATGGGGCTAGTGCCTTGGCGCTGTCAGTGGCGAAAATGACGCAGGGGGTTTAAACCAGATTCTAGGGTGCACCAAACCTCTCTGTCATTATCCCAATAAAACAAAGAAATCCCCGTCTGGCTATATACTCTAACGCACAAGGCAGCGTTTATAATCTATATAAATATAACATACATACAGATGAGAGGATCAGGTTAACGATAATAACGTTTTCCAAAGATATTTCGAAGTTTATGGTAACGGAAGCATCGATCATGTAGAGTTTTAGTTATTTAGTTATACAAAGGTATTAAACACCTCAACTCGACTGTCGTCCTTGAATGCTACTTTTCCTGTTCGATTTGTGTATCTACTTTTGTTTGTTACAGATTATAACCTGGCGGGGATATCTTTATTGGCAATGTCCCATATTTGGGATGACAATTGGGTACGAGTGTGGTTTGGTGCACCCTAGAAACTAGTTTAAACCCCCAGCTGCCTTTTTGTCACTGATCGTTCGAAGGCGGTAGCCCTATTGTCTATCCTTATTGTCTACCCTGAAACCGCAGTTACACTTACTTTGCATGAACAGACGGATACAACCATCCAACCAGCATCGGCCCTAGGGTCTATTCCCATCACTGAGGACATACCTCTTGGGTCATAACTTGGAAACTGTTGAGATCCCATCCCATATATACACTTACTGGGCATGAGCTGACGGATACAACCATCCAACCAGCATCGGCACTTGGGTCCATCTCCACTCCTGGGGACATATACCCTGAGTCATAACTTGAAAATCGTTGAGTCTCCAAACCAATACCACATATACACTTAATGGGCATGAAAGGATACAACCATCAAACCAATTTTGGCCCCGGGGTCCATCCCACCCATGGAGACATTGGTCATAACTAGGAAACGATTGAGATCCCACCATGTAACTATAAATACACTTACTGGGCCTAAATGCGCGGGATTTTGCGATGGCGCGCCATTGACTGCATGATCTAATTCTGTTATGAATTTATAAGCTTGTTTTGCAATGTTGTTATCGCTGCAAAGCCAATCAGGTAAGCGACTCGGAGCCATTGTATCACACTTGTTGTTTCAATGGCCAACCCGTAGACTATCAACGTTGTTCAAATGAAGTCCCCGGGATCAAAAACGTCTTCTCCACTGGATAATAAAGTTTGTACATGGAGATGTGCTTGTTTTACATGGGCTTATAAAGGAAAACAGGTTTTAAAACATCTCTTTTCTGAAACAACAAGGCATAGAGCATGTATGAACGTATGGTCCTCTAACAAGCTTGTTCAAATTTTGACCCTGAGGTCAAATCTGGCCAGACCCCATGTATCACAGTTTAACAGATATATAGGAAAATCGTAAGGAAAATTCTTCTTTTCTTAAAATACAACAGGTAGTGGTTTAATATTTTACATTTACCATCAGCCTATGGTCCTTTACCAAGTTTGTTCAAGTTTGTTCTAATGGCAACCCTGAAGTGACATTTCGCCTTGCCCCAGGGATCACATGTTTTTACCCACATGGAGAAAAACTTTAAATATAATCTTCTCTGAAACCACAATATAGAACTTACATATGTAGCATAAGTTTATATGATCATCTACCAATATTGTACATGGGATCAAAATGGACCCCGCCCCAGGGGTCACATGTTTACATATACATGTATAGGAAAACACTTAAAAAATCTTCTTCTCTGAACCCACAAGACATAGAGCGTTTCTATATTGCATGTAGCATAGGTTTATGGTTCTCTACCAACATTGTTTAAATAATGACCTTTGGTTTAAATGTGGCCCGTCCCAGTCTGTCACAATTGTCATTGCATGAAGCATAAGCATATGGTCATATACCAAAAGCAGATATAATCAAAGTACAGAAAGTACTGAGAATGCAAGGTTTGATAGGAAACTTAAAGACTGTATGAATATTTGCACGATTGCTGGACATTTAAAATTTCCAAAATTTGACATGGTTTCAGCCAAATTGGCGATCTTGGGCACCTACAAAAATCTTAGAGGGTCGATCCATTCCAAATTTATAATATTGTGATCAATTGTCATTAAACTGTTTCAAATCTAGACTAGAACATTGTTTTACGAAATTGCTGATGGATAGACAGATTTGTGTTGTATGGCCAAGCTGTCACTCAAGATGACCTCCATGTCTAAAATTATGTCATTTATAGAGTGGCGTGTATTAAGTAGTCTTCCGGGATCAAGATGCACAATAGGGCCTGCCTGTACCACTCTAAGGCCTACTGGGAAAAAAAATCAAAGGCTAGATAACTCTGATGTGTCTAGTCTGATGCTACTGGTTTTGAACTTGTCCAAGTTCAGTGGCGTAACCTAGAAAACGCCTTCTGCTGCAGGGACAAATAACAAGAGGCACTACCCTTTGATTCAACTTCAACCTCACTCTTAACCTCACCAAACCTCACCCTTAACCTACAGTCATCCAAAAAGCATGAGATGGGATAGTATGAATAAAGAAATCCCCACCAGGCTCTGTTATAACAGTAGGTAGCATTTATAGTGACTGTAAGTATAACACAAAGATGATCTGGCATATATAAATATCAGCCCGTTACATAAAAATATATGAGAGAGAAAGGGAGAGAGAACGAAAAAAACAGAGAGAGAGAGGGAGGGAGAGAGATGACACCGTTCATGTATGTGAGGACAAATATAATCCTGCATACATAATCCTGCCATGTGAGAACACGCATGACCATGTGAGGACACACTTTCTGTCCTCACATCTACTATCGTTTAAATGATAACTAATTTTAAGATTGGGACATGCTGTGTGCAGAGAGATTTAAATGACCAAATTTAAAATATCAAGACTTGTAAAGATTGAAGAATGCTTGTAATGAACCTGATTTTGATTCTGACCTGATTCAACTACAGACAAGTTAGCTCTATATTTCGATAGTTCTTCTCATGTATTGTGTCATTTATCAGAACAACTTGAATTCAACCGTTTTCTCGACGGCCTTTACAAGTTAATTATTTAATACATATGTACCATCCACCATCATTTTCACATAGACCGTAATGTTAGCTCTACACAGAATAACACTTACCCTAATGCTCCGTGACAACATTAAAATGTATATAGGTGAAGACAAAACACAAAAATAGCCAAACAACAATGACCATAAGTGCTCTATGCACCAGCATTTGGCTCAAATGAAAGTAGATGACCTTTTTTGACAACAACAGCCGAACCACACGTCATTTTGTTTAAAATCTTACCTCATAAAAAGTAGTACCACTCAGCACACTGATGACCGATTCCTTAGCTTTTTGCACTCATATCTTCGTAAATATATCCTCAAAACAACAACAGTAAATTCGTACCTCTTTATGTACTAAATCAATTACACAGTCTCAAATAATACCACTGACGGTACTATTTTCTAGTACGACCATTTTCAACTTTTGACCTCTCTGGTTACCGGTCCAAATCCATTTAAGACTTTGTGTCTTTGTCATTTCTAAAAGATTCCGCAACGATATTGTGTTAGCAGTAGAAGCAAAAGTCGACCAGTTAAAACAAGAATAGCATTCATGAAGCGCAGGCAACCCAGATGTCGCATCACGCATTCTAAACAAACAACACTGGTATACTGACACTAAAAAAAACAACGCAACTCGGAAATTTCCGCTATATATTCTATGTACAATATGCTGCTGTAAATCGAATGGTACATGACTACGTAAGACCTTTCCTTTCGGAAAAAAGACTAAAACAACACATAATACAGCAATAAGTATTCCTTCAAAGTTTCATTATTGACAGTGTAAGCGTTTGGCTCAAGCATGTGAACAAACTTAGGATGCAAAATTTTGCAAACTCTTTACGTTAAATACAGTACTGAAATGGCTTAATTTTTCAAAGAGGAACTTCAACATTTATAAATTTCTTGTTACAAAGTGTACTGTGATCAAAACGTCTACAACATCACAGTTGGCGTGGGGAGGGGCGTGTGTGTGTGTGTGGGGGGGGGGGGGGGGGGGGGGGGGGGAGTTAAATCAAGGTCTAGGGTACAGTAAACCTCAGTCCTACACTAGTGTCATCCCAAATAAGGAAATCCCATCCAGGCTAAATAGGCAGAATTAATGGGACAATACAAAAATGAGAAAATTGTCCTATAGGTCATGCAAAAGAGAAAATTGAAGCGTAGTGACTGACTGTAGAGAGGACAATCACCAAGCATGACGCGGGTTATAATCCTAAGGGTCGTATACTTTTCTGACGAATTTCCTGAATAATGTTGTGAAGTGGTCAGGAAATCTATCAGGCCCATTCGATTTCCAAATATGATCATGTATATACGAATCTAAATAAACGCAAAAATGTAAAAAGCCACAAAATCAGTACTCAGTGACTTGGCAGAAGCCAGAGCAACTTGGTAAGTTTACATGGTGAATAATAAAAAAATAACTGACTTAATCATACAAAGCAGTGTTTTGTGTTAGGTTTGAAAATCAATAAATATTCAGAACTTCAAAATGTATTTTAATTTATTTTTTTTGGTATTTCTCTAACACTTTATTATTGTTTGGGGCTCTTGTTTCAGCCAAAGGTTTTTCTGCAGTAGCTTGAGCAATTTAAATAATACGTACATCAATTATGTATCATAAGAACTGGTATTTTTAATAATTTTCAAATAACTTCAGTTAGCCTTCATACTGTGCTATAAAACTTTCAGAGTGTCTTAATTTACCAATATCCAACAATTTAAAACCATTTTTAGATAAAAATTCTAAAATATATTATTTCTTTTTTCAAATTTTTCATGCAGCAGAATTTTGCACTGAAAATGCCCAATCAAAAAAGCTTTCGCGCATGAAATGTGTATTTCTAAACCGATTTTGAAAAGGAAAGTGTTTTTATTTACCACTAAAAATGTCTGTTTCACTGATATACAACTTATTTAGGTACTAGATGAACTTTGGCTAAAACAAGCACCCCAAACAATATGTATTTATTTCGTATGTTTATTTTGCAATTAAAACGTGTTTAACAATCTTCCAGTTATACAACGCATTCATACATGTCAATCTATGTCATTCATACATGTCAATCTATGTCATTCATACATGTCAATCTATGTCATTCATACAATGTCATTCATACATGTCAATCTATGTCATTCATACATGTCAATCTATGTCATGGAATAAATGTTACAAATAATTTGAATACAATTTGAATATTTGTTTATATCACAACATATACCAAAGCAATTGTTTCTGTTATATTTTATGTTTGCATACAACAGTTTGAACGAGTCGAAAGCTTGAAGATTATATTTTTGCTCATTTTTAAGGACGACAGTTTGTAACAGTATGATAAACAAAATGAAACAATTGTAGAGTTTGTATTGTTTTATTAAACAAAGATTTTGTATTAAACAAAGATTACGAGTTACTTAATATCCAATTCTTCAAATAGAATGCATCAGCATAAACTCCCGGATAGTTGGCCTGTCCACAACCGTACCCCCAGCTCACGACGCCTAAAAAACATGCAATAAAATAAGTTAATGACAACGTAGTAAATGCCGAATAAACTGTCCGTTCATATGGACTTAAAGGGACTGCATGTAATCTGGAAGTATTATGGGGGTCAATCCAAATACCAAGACAACCATCATAATGGGTTTCAGGTTCATATTCAATATGCACGTGCACTTAACTAAAACCTATCATGTGTACGATTTGATTGTTTATGAAATAGTATTGTCTGGAAAAAGAAAACCATGCAAAATAAGAATATTTTACACCTGCAAAGATTAGCCTTCGTTTGTTCTTGCTTTTGCTCTTCGTTCCTCATGGTATTCAATAAACTGAAAAACTATGTTTTCTCTTGAAGTAATATTACCTGAATCATTATATAATGTGTGATGGGTCTACGTAACTCAGATAAGAATTAAATGATTGTTTTTATATTATTTTAATGTTAGGCCTATTTGTTCCCTTACCGGAAATCAATTGTTTTTAAAATATATTCATTCTCAATGGATGCATATATTTTAAAAATAATTGATATATATCGGGATTTTTAACAGCTTCAAAAGAGTACTGTCTTTAAATTCCGGGTCTTTACTAAACAATGTAGTGAGCATGAAAGGTATAAAACACTGTTGCAATGAGACTTTTTGAATATATGTAATATTTGATTATCTTATGATAAATTAAAAGTAACCCGACATGACGCACCTACAAGTTCCCATCCATTTCTGTAAGCTACCATGGGGCCGCCAGAATCACCCTACAATATAACATTGACATGACACACTCAGCAACTAATATATCTAAAATGTTGCATTTCCTGCAGCGGCTGTCGGAATATTAAATAGTATAAAATTGAGTTTGTTATGACTTTATGCAATGTAAATTGTTGTTACGGTCGTCGCAAACATTTTAATAATATGTATAAAATGTATTAAGATATGTTTGAGATATTACATACAACCTACATCTAAATTGTTAAGACGTGATATTGTAAGCATTGACGTAAATACTCGTTTTTGGATCAAAAACCATTCAGATGGAAACACGAGCATTGCGTTTTTCCGCATACTTGCATATATAAACTACTTATTTTGTTATTATATAAGTTAAACATTCAATTTACATCAACAATATTGTTTTAATGGTATGTTGTCACGATGCGTTTGGCGTGTGTTGGTAATAAACGGGCCTGGTTTTGAATATTCTCATCAGCGCATACATTACCTGGCATGCATCCTTCCCTGCTTCCCCAGCACACATCATTGTAGCATCCAGATCCCCCGCGTTTCCGGTATTCGTATTACAGGTCATATAGTTCAATATTGGCTTCCACACGTACTTGAGAGTGGACGAACTTGAACCACCTTAACGGGTATAATATGATAGCATATAAGTTATACATCAGACGAAATTATACGAAATAGGGTTTAACGTCCCATTAACACATCATATTAGGCTATCTGGGACAGCAGCCTTACAGGGTGATAAAATGAAAGATGAAGCGTCCCATTAAACAAGTCTCCGTCAGGGAGCGAACACACGCAGGACAGAGGTAGGTATTTCTAAAGCATAAGGCATAAGGACGTATCCACTGAGATACCGAGGCCGTTGATACCGAAGACGAATTCGGTCCATTGAAACGCGCTGTTAAGAAAACCATCGAATCTAGGGTCTGACGCTGGGACCAGAGGTCATTGTCAACGGTCAAATTCGCCCAAATGAAAATAACTGCCACAGTCCGTTTTCAATATGTTTAATTACATGTCTTTGCATTAATATCATTTTCTCGTAACCTGAACTCCTTTTACGACAGTTGAAGGTTATTTATACATGACACCGTGGTTGCTAGGATGTGTAGATTACAGCAAACATGACACCGTGGTTGCTAGGATGTGTAGATTACAGAAAAATGTGTGTATTTACCATGCTCATCATCGACTTTGCTCTAGTGTACATTTAAAATGTTACTACAGTGTTAATACTTGGAAACGATCAGTGGTTAAATACAGCTACATGTACTTATTTGGATACTTAGTTTTATGCGCAAAACAAATTCACTCTTCCATTGACTAAACAAAACCGTTGTAAATATAATATCCCTATAAAAAGGAAGGAAGTCAGTGGCAACATGCAAACGGACCTTTAGTTCAACATTTCTAATCAGCATAAATATGCATTATTGTAATATGACATAAAACCTAAACAAAATTACAATATGTTAAAAGAAGCGGCAGATTTTCCTACCTTCGGATGTAGTGCCCCAGCCAGACACTAATGCCATTTCGCCATCAGTGTATGCTTTGCTGGCTAGGCAGGCAGGTGAGGCATGAGTACCTGCTAGGCCAGCATGTGTCAAACCACTGAAACCTAGATGGCGTATACATACATGAATAAACATTCGAACAATATAGCTGTAATAATAATTAAGTGAGAAAAATGGATTGATATATATTATTATTGGCGGTCATTAGTTACATATTCCACATGTTTGTGTTGAAAACCTGCATCGGACGCGACCCATGTAGACCAGTATTGAACTAGACGCATTTAGACATCCAGTCCAATAAAGGTTTTCAACACAACATTGACGAGAACAATAACAAATCCATATTGGACAGTTCACTGTCTAATGTTCCTTTATTTATCCATTTGCAACCTACAACATGTTTACATGTGTAAGTTGTTTGGTTTGTTTACTGAAAACGGGATGTTAACTAGAAGTCCTTATTAATGACAACCAATACTCATAATGATAATGAAAACAACCAGTACTCATAATGATAATAAAAAAAAAATACTCATAATGATAATAAAAACTAACAATAGTCATAATGATAATGAAAACAACCGATACTCATAATGATAATGAAAACAACCAATACTCATAATGATAATGAAAACAACCAATACTCATAATGATAATAAAAACAATACTCATAATGATAATGACAACAACCAATACTCATAATGATAATTAAAACAACCAATACTCAAAATGATAATGAAAACAACCAATACTCATAATGATAATGAAAACAACCGATACTCATAATGATAATAAAAACAACCGATACTCATAATGATAATAAAAACAACCGATACTCATAATGATAATAAAAAAACAATACTCATAATGATAATAAAAACAACCAATACTCATAGTGATAATGAAAACAACCGATACTCATAATGATAATGAAAACAACCAATACTCATAATGATAATGAAAACAACCGATACTCATAATGATAATGAAAAGAACCGATACTCATAATGATAATAAAAAACAATACTCATAATGATAATGAAAAACAATACTCATAATGATAATGAAAAAACAATACTCATAATGATAATGAAAACAACCGATACTCATAATGATAATGAAAACAACCGATACTCATAATGATAATGAAAACAACCGATACTCATAATGATAATGAAAACAACCGATACTCATAATGATAATAAAAACAACCGATACTCATAATGATAATAAAAACAACCGATACTCATAATGATAATGAAAACAACCGATAGTCATAATGATAATAAAAACAACCGATACTCATAATGATAATGAAAACAACCAATACTCATAATGATAATAAAAACAACCGATAGTCATAATGATAATAAAAACAACCAATACTCATAATGATAATAAAAACAACCGATACTCATAATGATAATGAAAACAACCGATACTCATAATGATAATAAAAACAACCGATACTCATAATGATAATAAAAACAACCGATAGTCATAATGATAATAAAAACAACCGATACTCATAATGATAATAAAAACAACCGATACTCATAATGATAATGAAAACAACCGATACTCATAATGATAATAAAAACAACCGATACTCATAATGATAATGAAAACAACCGATACTCATAATGATAATAAAAACAACCGATACTCATAATGATAATAAAAACAACCGATACTCATAATGATAATAAAAACAACTGATACTCATAATGATAATAAAAACAACCGATACTCATAATGATAATAAAAACAACCGATACTCATAATGATAATAAAAACAACCGATACTCATAATGATAATAAAAACAACCGATACTCATAATGATAATGAAAACAACCGATACTCATAATGATAATAAAAACAACCGATACTCATAATGATAATGAAAACAACCGATACTCATAATGATAATGAAAACAACCGATACTCATAATGATAATAAAAACAACCGATACTCATAATGATAATGAAAACAACCAATACTCATAATGATAATAAAAACAACCGATACTCATAAAGATAATGAAAACAACTGATAGTTATAATGATAATAAAAACAACCAATACTCATAATGATAATGAAAACAACCGATAGTCATAATGATAATAAAAACAACCGATACTCATAATGATAATAAAAACAACCGATACTCATAATGATAATAAAAACAACTGATACTCATAATGATAATGAAAACAACCAATACTCATAATGATAATAAAAACAACCGATACTCATAATGATAATGAAAACAACCGATAGTCATAATGATAATAAAAACAACCGATACTCATAATGATAATGAAAACAACTGATAGTTATAATGATAATAAAAACAACCAATACTCATAATGATAATGAAAACAACCGATAGTCATAATGATAATAAAAACAACCGATACTCATAATGATAATGAAAACAACCGATACTCATAATGATAATAAAAACAACCAATACTCATAATGATAATAAAAACAACCTATACTCATAATGATAATGAAAACAACCAATACTCATAATGATAATAAAAAAAACAATACTCAGAATGATAATAAAAACTAACAATAGTCATAATGATAATAAAAACAACCAATAGTCATAATGATAATAAAAACAACCAATACTCATAATGATAATAAAAACAATAAATTACAGTTGACCTTTAGCCATGCAGCATGCATAGACCAGCACAATAATGTTACAAGAAATATAAAAAGATCGGACAGGGAAAGTAGAATTCAAAGAGGACAGTCAACCACAAAACACAGACAAACAACAAGGCAAAAGTAATAATAAATGCAAACGACATCACAAACACAAAAGGGTTGACAATAGGGCTACCGCCTTGGAACGGTCAGTGGCAAAGTAGGCCACTGGGGGTTTAAACCGGTTCTAGGGTGCACCAAACCTCATACTTACCCTACTGTCATCCCATTAAAACAGGACAGTGTAAATAAAGAAATCTAATCTCTAAACAACAAGGCAGCATCAATAGGCAATATAAGTAAAACACAAATATGCTCGAGTAAATATAATACAAAAAAAAAATAGCCTAGAAAGCCACAATGAAGGTACTCAATGACTTGGCAGAATAAACCATTGAGGGCAAAAACACATTTTATGATGAGTTCAGTAATGTGACACACCGTGCCAAACGAGTGAACATTTAAGAAGAATGTAAATAATATAGAGAATAATTAACAGCATAAATTTGATACTGAATTTATGTCACGAGGGAAAAAAGTGGTAATTTGGTTAAAAAAGCGAACTCGTTTTTTTAACCAAATTACCACTTTTTTCCTCGAGTGACATTAATTCAGTATCAAATTTATGCTGTTAATTATACTGTTTATTATATAACTTTACGTAAAAGAAGAAATTAAAAAATATTTTAACTTTAAACCAGTATGTTTTTTAACAAATATGTTAGGAAAGTAGTTCCGGCAAAGTTATATCATCACTAGACGGTATAACTTTTTTTGTGTGATACTAAAATTACGTCATTCATAGTTCAATGTAAATTTATGACAGTTATGTAATAAAAGTGCAATATTACTTATGATGGCAATGTCGCTACTCATGGTTCTGTCGTTGTAACTAGCGTGCACTTTAATCGACGATGCCTGGATCACGAGTCTGTTTACAGACGACGTTGTTATGTGCATGCCGAACGCAACTGAATATTTGTTGGCCGGGAGATTTTTTCTGTAAACAAATCAAATGACATAAATTAGCTTGTGTAAACCAATCGTTGGAAAGTAAAAATGATCATATTTTACTGTTGTTGTTGTATTCGGCACGTCAAAATGTTATGATTCTTCCACCGGACTTTATTGTTTCTTCTTTCATCTTTTAACAGTAATGACATAAATATATTTCAGTTAAATATCTGACTGGACATGATTTCTCTTCTTAGTTGTAAGTGTTTTATCAGAGCGTGTGCACGTACTCTGGTGTAAAATGAGCACGTACTCTCTCATGTAAAATGAGCACTTTTCACTACCGGCTCAATCTAACCGAGACTGCAATATTTTTTGTATTTATTTGATTCGACGATTTCCAAATTACTCCTTTCATATTTTGTTTTGAATAACCACACACTCTAGATAAAATACACATGTATTGTAACAATGATGGCTATGGTGGGTTAATTACCTCTCATGAAAATACTCAATAAAACATAGTCCGCTACTTTGTTCTGTTGTTTGTGTCATCTTCCAAGGCAACCCATCTTCAGTAATTACTGACATTCACACTAGCTGTGTGGTGGGTGTAAAAGGTCGCCCCGACTATGAATCAGTAGTGTTAGTACTTAATGTCTCCGATCCTAATCATTGTGGTTTTAAAGGGACACACGGCAAACTTGAAGTGTTTGAGTGTGTGTACTTCTAAGGATTAAGGTCCCTCCACCAGCAAACGTCGTGAGCCCCTTCAGGTTTAGCCTTCCGGAGTATCTCCTCGCCGTATGGGTACAATAGAGTCTGGACCGATCTAGATGAGTGTGTCGGTTGATCTGGTGCTGCTGTGTAGTGTAGTCAGTTCTCTTGTAGGTAGGTTGATGATGTGTCGCAGTTGCTCTGTAGTTCGTTGTGGCGGTGAAGTGGTCTGGTGGTGAGGTCCTTCATCCGCTAAGGTGGTTGTCCTACATCTGCTACATGGTCGGGTTCTCTGTTTGGGGCCACATCCATCACAGTAGGACCCATATGCCGCACACACCGCCCGATGTCTGTGTCACGCTTAGGTCTTCTGAGGCCTGTGAAAGCCCCGGTCGAATGTAGGCTTCCGCTTCAACGTTTGATAACCGGGGTTATGGTTGCGTCCCGGAGATCTGTTTCAGCTTCAGCCTGCGGACCTATTCCGACTTCAGGGATCTGGAAACATCAGATGATGTGTGCTGTGATGGGACGCATGAGACACCTTCACTCTCCGTCTAATGACAGTCAGTCTGCTAATCGCTCTCGGCCTCGGCATCGATACTAGTGGTTACGGTACGCCACAATTTGACCTCAGCTCCGGCTTTTCAGCAAACTGAATTTCATCAGCGCGCACTCAGCGACGTGCACGCGGTGAAGATAGCAGGTGGCTTAAAGTGTTTGAAATGGGTGTCTCGATTTATATATCAAGTATCATTTTTAGTTTTACCCTGATTACATTTAAATAAATCAAATTTTATGTATTCACTATTTCGTCTTATTATACTATAAGTTTTAATATATTATTGGTGCAATAATATCAGAAATTAATAATATGCAAAAACAATTGCTTAATACTATTCTTATAATTACTATTAATGACTGAACAAATGCAAGTTATGCAGAAAAACTAGCGGGACGCCATGAGTTTCTAAAACATAAAAATTACCATGTGTCCCTTTAAAGAAGAACATCGCTTAAGCCGATGCTAAGGGCATGAGAGGTGTTACACTTTATATTGCATCTCATGCACAGTCGGAATAAAAGCGAGTCTGCTACTTTTCTCTCGTGTTTGTGTTCGATGCTTCCAAGGGATCACCATTTTTAAGTGTTTATTATAACACATATGTAGAATAACTAAGGACAAGAGATCGAACGTAAGCAGGAATCCTTTTGGACTAGAGTAGATGACGCCAGAAATTAAGTTTGAAAACCATTCAAAACCGTTGTTGATATTATTTAACCAGAAATATCAGTTTTTTTAAGATAAGTTTAAAACAAACAAAAAAAACACCCACAGGCGACGCATTCAGAAGTCATTTAAATAAAGCATTGATTGTCCAACCTCTTTCGCCAAAGTGTTGTATGTTAACGGATACTGTATGCTGTTGAGTATGAAAAGCAGAAGATTAACAGATTTCAGTATAATATGACTGCCTACAAAAAGGGTGAATTAGAACGACTACTTACGTAATACAATGGGCGGCAGTGACGACCTTGACCGATCCATCAGTTCCAGTAATGTATGTACCACCGCATATCAAATATCCAGATTCGACAAGACCTACCTAGAACAAAAAAAATCGGACAATTACTGATAGCTTGCTTGTCATTTTGTTAATTCCGATATGTTACTTAGAAAGTTGAAGAAAGTCAATTTTAAAGGAGGTGTGTTATCTTCAGTCTGATTTCTTTGTGATTTTAGTTGCATAATAAACTGAATTTGCCTCTTTCACTTAAGGGTGCCCTCTGGTGAATATCAGAACAGTAAGAATTTTTAATTTCCCTGTTTTTTATGAAGACTAACATGTTACTAGTTAGTTTCTGGAAAAATAATGATGGGTCGGTGATTTAACTTTTTCGCAAAATTAATCTTTTAATAATACACTCTCACAGTGTGGTTTTAAATTCTGAATCAGCTGCAAATTGTGTATTGCAACTTATATGTGTGTAGTGTAATTTGCAGAACAGGTATCGATTTTCCGTCTTTTTTAATGTAATAGTTCATACTTTAGGACGAACAGTTAAGGGTTGTGGTATTTTTATCACCATCTGAAAAATTATTACATCCCTTGTCATTACCCCACCCAGTTTACTATCAATTGCATTTTTAAATTTGTGATCAATCAATTTTTCATGATAAATGAACAGTAAACTTTTTGAGATATTTTGTCTACAATATATACAAGACCTGAGTTTTAGAATGAAAAAATAAAAAGTGGGGGTCGGTGTGCATATAAGAAAGATATTCAATAAAAACTGAGAAAAAAATGTGCTTTTTTAGATTTCGACGAACTCTGACATATAACGGCATAGGTCTGTAACAAATAATAGGAACAATACTTTTTAGTCCTGTCTCTGTATATCCTAACACATGTCTTTGTAATAAAGTTTAAATTAAGTGAATATCTTAAACGGTTTTTGAGAAATACCATCTTTTGTACCCCTACCCCTCATTTTGGCTTATGTTAAAAATTGTCAATTTTGGGCACAAAATGTGAGGTCAAAAAAAAATTCTAAACAATTTTCTTTTTTTTTGCACTAAAATATCCCTATTGGGCATAAGTTTGTTACTGTATAATTATTTTTTCCAGTTTTATTATAATTTTTGAAATATAACAAATGTAAATTTCCGGAAGTGCAAAAATCCAAAACCTCAGCAGTGGCCACTCTTAAATGTGTTTTTGTTAATTTAAATTGTTATACATATATAATATAAAAGGGTTCCAATTGAGACATTTTACATCAAAGCATGTATTGCTTTTTTTGTCTTCGTTATTGCTGTTCGTTTGTTTTTATGGTATTCTGTGGGTGTTTTGTTTGGTTTAATCGTGAATATTATTGGAAAAATAACATTTTCAATATTGGGTTATAATTAATTGATATCGTTTTTAATTTCATCCCTAATCGATTGGTCAGTTAATTTGGAGTTGTTTGCGGTCTGTGGAATATGGTCTACCGGCTACACGTATGTAAAGGACGAATGAAGTGTATTATTTCATTCATGAAAGTGGCACACAACATCTCTACAAGACATGTATCAAACAAAAAAAAAGATTCATTCTACAAATGCATAACTAATTGTGTTCATATAAATATTATGGACGGGACACAAACATTTGACTAAATCAATGACTATACAACACGCGTATTTACTTCAATTATTGTGTAAACAAGCACTTTGGCATTATCAAGGGTGTTAACTTAGAAATGCATGCGTCAGTTGTGCTCATTATCCTCAGGTCTTATTGAAAAAACATTAAAAAAAAATGGGTGAAAATCAAAAGCCTTTAACGTAGGTTATGTGATTAAACTGAAATCTCTTTATTTTCACCTAATCAAGGACTCTTACTCCTTAACACATGTCTTAACGTTGCTCAATATCGAACTCGTTCGAGATCTAATTAGGACAAATATTGGAATTCAATTTGTTGGAAATCAGAAGTAATTATAAAAGTCAAAGTAGAAATGTAGCATTCACAGAACACAGTCAATCAAGGCAGGCATATAAAGCAGGCAACAATTACATGGAACACAGTCAATCAAAGCAGGCATACAAAACAGGCAACAATTACACAGAACACAGTCAATCAAAGCAGGCATACAAAACAGGCAACAATTACACAGAACACAGTCAGTCAAAGCAGGCATAAAAAACAGGCAACAATTACACAGAACACAGTCAGTGAAAGCAGGCATACAAACAGGCAACAATTACACAGAACACAGTCAATCAAACCAGGCATACAAACAGGCAACAATTACATGGGAAAGGCAATGTATGCGACACTACAAACATACAGGTTAGACAATAGTATACCGTATTGGAACGGTTAGCGGAAATAAAGGGCCGCTAAGGGTTAAACCAGTTTCTACGGTGCCGCAAACCTCACTATTGTCCTATCGTCATCCCAGTAAAACAGGCCAGTTTAAACAACTAAATTCCCGCCAGGCTATATCTTCTAACAAACTAGGCAGCATTATTAGGCAATATAAGTATAATACAAACATGATCATTTATATATGAATATTCAAACAGAAAAGCATATAAAGCCACAAAGAAAGTACTCATTAACTTGGCAGAAACTCTTTCATAGTAATACAAAAACAAATCTGCAACAAGAGGTGCATAGATCGTAACCATAGGATTCCATCAATTTGTCTATAAGAAAATATAATCTTATAAGAAAAAAAGCTTCATAAACATATGGTCAAGTACACAGAGTGCAAATGTCCAAATTGACGTTAGTAAAATACGCTTTGATGGTTGTTTTAAATCATGTGTTGTCGTATCCTTAACGGTTTGTTCTCTTGTTGTTCTGGATTTTGCCAAGTCTTTGAATTCTTGCTGCGTAGCTTTCTATGCTTTTTTATATTCATATATACATGATCATTTATGTGTCATACTTATATCACTTATTAATGCTGCCTTATTTGTTAAAGAATATAACCTGGTTGGGATATTTTTGTCTACACTGTCCCGTTTTAGTGGGAGGACAATAGAGTAAGAGGTGGGTTTGGTACACCCTAGAACCTGGTTTAAACCACCAGCGGCATGTTTTGCCACTGACCTTTCCAAGGCGGTAGCCCTATTATCAACCATTTTATGTTTGTGATGTCAGATCTTGCCTTTTATTCATCTTTGTAACTATCGTGGTCTTTGAATGCTACATTTCCTGTTCGACTTTTATATCTACTTTTATTATTGTTACAGGCCAACTATTTATTTTTCTCTAGCAACAGTTGATTTAATAAGAGCAATAACGTTATCTTTGATAATATTTTGTGATAAGGTTGCATATAGTGTGGACAGGTCATACGTAATTATAGATGAAACTAGACGCTTATCGCAACTTTTATCAAGAACTCGCCTGTATTTTTAACTGACAAAATTAAATTAATCCCAGAGGTGTCATAACCTTAAGCACAATTTGTTTGAAGTGATTTGAACTTTAAATAAAATTTGCTGAAAATTAAAAAACATTTACTAATTGTGTTAACATGATGAAAGTTGACTGACGACGGAAGACGGGTGGACGCCGGACAAATTGCCATGACATTAACTCCACTGGCCATAACACTACACACCCATCCCCTGAGCACATTATTCCTAACTAAAACGGTAAACAAGAGAATTTAGAACTTGTTTCCTCTATGGACGAGAGCAACATGCATATTTGCAATAGTAACAGAAGAGAAATAAAATGTATTTACAAACTATTTACCTGCCATGGGAAATCGCCAGGATTTGCATTTTGACCACCAACTATGTACGTTGCAAATGGCGACTGGTTAAAAGATGATTGGCCGCATGTTTGCGCTTCAACAGCTGCATAGAATAGAATAGAATAAGTGATATTAATGCTAT
The DNA here is from genome assembly GCA_037043455.1 of Cyrtodaria siliqua. Lineage (NCBI taxonomy): Eukaryota > Metazoa > Mollusca > Bivalvia > Adapedonta > Hiatellidae > Cyrtodaria > Cyrtodaria siliqua. The sequence continues at coordinate 199,158 of JAWPHD010003665.1, forward strand.
ATTATATATGAGAGCTCAAGTATTATATTAAAGGGACGCGAGCCACTCTTGATTTGTTTTAAACTCGCGGCGTCCAGTTAGTTTTTATAAATGACTTGCATATTTACAAATCTTTATTTATAAGTATTTGAATAGAACAAAATAAATAGTTTTTGCATATTACTAATTGTTGATTATATTGCACCAATAATATACTGAAAGCTTAGCTAAAGTAACGAAATAAAATTGAAAATGACGTGTATGAAATCCAATGATTTTGAAAAACTCATCTTTAACTACATGTACTAAAGAAATATAATAATAATAATATTAATAAAACTATTATTTAATAATAACAATATAATAATAATGATAATAATAATAATAATAATAATAATTTATTTATTTATTTCAAGAGGATAACATATTTGGCTACAAGCCAGTCTAGTTTATGGTCCTTTATGTCTAGAATCTTCATAATGTTTCTAAAATGGTAATATATGAGATAAACTGATTAAAACTATTAACTAAGAAACATGCAGTTAACATTTAATTAAAATTCTTTTGATTAAAATCAGGTTTTAGAAACGATTTTGTTAGAACTTTACCTTAGGTCTCTTAATTGTCATGATTTTGATGTGCGGCAACACATGAAATACACCCATCGAGGTTTTTAAATAAACAATTGAATTGGGGTTTTAAGTGCGCACCAACACATGAAAGGTTATATGGCGCCTAACAGGAATGAACATGCCAGGCTCATTCTCCATGTACATCGAGATAAAATATGGAGAACGGGTCTAGAACCTTCTCACCCTGAACTGCAGAGTTGCTGCAAGTTCTATTGTAGAGTGTAGACACTCCAGTTACGCTGGAGCCACGTTATTGTTTTTCTGCCACCGCTCTAGTGATATGAGCGAGATGGCACCTGAAACAATGCAGGGGTCATGATGAAGACCTTTAATGAGCATGAACAAAAAATGATAAAATGAACATGAATTCGAGGGCGGGGGGGGGGGGGGGGGGGGTCTACACCTCTGCCTTCCCCTCCAACGGGATCTGCAGTGGCCCTACTCTTTTCCCCGTAACCGAACGGGACCCCCGAGAACCACACGGGGCGTTTAAATAAGTTTAAATAAACAACGAGCTGAGACAGACTCTATCTTTTTTTGTAGTATGGTGTACGTCATAATGACCGTATTCTATATTCCAATATCTGGTAGTTGTAGTATGGTATAGCCACGCCCCTTTAGTTACTCTAAATTAAACGAATTAATGCTCTGCATTCATCAAAGGAAATGTCACCGACCATGCTACAATGTTCAATATTTCTCTCATGTTCAATATTTATAGGTTATTAGATTTGTATTTTGATATATGCACTCGTTCTTCCGCGTATTACTATTGCGGGACTTTAGGAACGCTAGATTTATCCGCGGGAGAGTGCATATATCCCAATACAAAGCTAATAAGCTTTTTATTGTATAAGCATTTTTAATAGAAAAATAATAGTATTTAGAACTAAACATAGGTTTTAACATTTTTATTTTCATGAAAAATCTTAATTTGAAACAGACATATATTGGTAACATCGTAGGAATTCTCTACATTGAAACTAACCATTTGTTTTTATCACGTAACATATTTGTTGTGACGTAATTTATGAAATGTACTTGACACAGTACATTGCACCAATCCCGAAGAGGTATACACAATTTGTTCCAAGTACATTACACACCCAATATGACTACAACACGCCGGATATGGGCGAATATTGACGTTTCCAGTTACAAATAAACAGAGTTTGTAAATGCGTATGCAGTACTATATTACATTAATTCTTAGCGTTTCTACAATTTTTGAAAGTCGAATGACCTCAACAAACAACAGCTTCATAAGGTCCAACCAAACAAAAGACATGTAAAATGCGACACTTCACAGTATCGCTTCACGAGGACTCACCGAAAACACATCCAAGTAAAATCAAGAGCTTCATGTTGTACAGATCGGTATTCCTCCAAAAGTACTTATGTGTCCTTTTATACTATTGGCGGTTAATGCCATTGCCCAGTGGTCAAGCGGTTATCGTAAGTCCAGATAATGATAACGTTTGAGTTCATCAAAATGTCATGACTGATCTTCAGATTTTCGTCATATTGTTTTCTCCAATGACACTTAGATTCGCTTATAATTTAGCATTGCATTATTATTATACCTTGCAAAACTGATTACCGAAAATACTATTACATACCCAGTCCTTGAACATTGTTGAGCTAGATTTTTGCAGAACGTACTTAAATATTGTGATGGAGTCACTCACTCACTACTCGCTACTCTGTCCATAATGAATCACAATAATTGATGGGATAGCTGCGGTTTGGTCGTCTACAAGACCCCCTCTCCGTTTAAAAACTGAAGACCATTAAATTGTTCGACGACATGACATCATCTCGAATCGATGATGTCGCCTCAAGAGAATGATGTCCCCTCCAGAGAATGATGTCACCTCCATAAAATGGTGTAACCTCCAGAGAATGATGTCGCTTCCAGAGAATGATGTCACCTCCGTAAAATGGTGTAACCTCCAGAGAATGATGTCGCTTCCAGAGAATGATGTCGCCGCCAGAGAATGATATCACCTCCAAAGAATGATGTCACCTCCAGAGAATGATGTCACCTCTAGAGAATGACGTCTCCTCCAGAGAATGACGTCGCCTCCAAAAAATGATGACACCTCCAGCGAATCATGTCCCTCCAGAGAGTTATGTCGCCACCAGAGAATGACGTCGCTTCCAGAGAATGATGTCGCCTTCAGAGAATGACGTCACCTCCAGAGAATGATGTCCCTCCAGAGAGTTATGTCGCCACCAGAGAATGACGTCACCTCCAGAGAATGATGTACCTCCAGAGAGTTATGTCGCCACCAGAGAATGACGTCGCTTCAAGAGAATGATGTCGCCTCCAGAGAATGACGTCACCTCCACAAAATGATGTCACCTCCAGAGAATTATGTCGCCTCCAGAGAATGATGTCACCTTCAGAGAATGATGTCACCTCCAGAGCATGATTGTCGCTTTCCATTGTTAGATGGTGTTACTAGTACTTAACACACGGTTTAACATGAGCATGTTTGTCGCTTTCCATTGTTAGATGATGTTACTAGTGTGTATAACATGTTTAACATGAGCATGATTGTCGCTTTCCATAGTTAGATGATGTTACTTGTCTGTATAACATGTTTAACATGAGCATGATTGTCGCTTCCATTGTTAGATGATGTTACTAGTGTGTATAACATGTTTCACATGAGCATGATTGTCGCTTTCCATAGTTAGATGATGTTACTTGTCTGTATAACATGTTTCACATGAGCATGAGTGTCGCTTTCCATAGTTAGATGATGTTACTTGTCTGTATAACATGTTTAACATGAGCATGATTGTCGCTTCCATTGTTAGATGATGTTACTAGTGTGTATAACATGTTTCACATGAGCATGATTGTCGCTTTCCATAGTTAGATGATGTTACTTGTCTGTATAACATGTTTCACATGAGCATGAGTGTCGCTTTCCATAGTTAGATGATGTTACTAGTCTGGATAACATGTTTAACATGAGCATGAGTGTCGCTTTCCATTGTTAGATGATGTTACTTGTATGTATAACATGTTTAACATGAGCATGATTGTCGCTTTCCATAGTTAGATGATGTTACTTGTATGTATAACATGTTTAACATGAGCATGAGTGTCGCTTTCCATTGTTAGATGATGTTACTAGTGTGTATAACATGTTTCACATGAGCATGAGTGTCGCTTTCCATTGTTAGATGATGTTACTTGTATGTATAACATGTTTAACATGAGCATGAGTGTCGCTTTCCATTGTTAGATGATGTTACTAGTGTGTATAACATGTTTCACATGAGCATGCGTGTCGCTTTCCATAGTTAGATGATGTTACTTGTCTGTATAACATGTTTCACATGAGCATGAGTGTCGCTTTCCATAGTTAGATGATGTTACTTGTCTGTATAACATGTTTCACATGAGCATGAGTGTCGCTTTCCATAGTTAGATGATGTTACTAGTCTGTAAAACATGTTTAACATGAGCATGATTGTCGCTTTCCATTGTTAGATGATGTTACTAGTGTGTATAACATGTTTAACATGAGCATGATTGTCGCTTTCCATTGTTAGATGATGTTACTAGTGTGTATAACATGTTAAACATGAGCATGATTGTCGCTTTCCATAGTTAGATGATGTTACTTGTCTGTATAACATGTTTCACATGAGCATGAGTGTCGCTTTCCATAGTTAGATGATGTTACTAGTCTGTATAACATGTTTAACATGAGCATGATTGTCGCTTTCCATTGTTAGATGATGTTACTAGTCTGTATAACATGTTTCACATGAGCATGAGTGTCGCTTTCCATTGTTAGATGATGTTACTAGTGTGTATAACATGTTTAACATGAGCATGATTGTCGCTTTCCATTGTTAGATGATGTTACAAGTGTGTATAACATGTTTTACATGAGCATGAGTGTCGCTTTCCATTGTTAGATGATGTTACTTGTCTGTATAACATGTTTCACATGAGCATGAGTGTCGCTTTCCATAGTTAGATGATGTTACTTGTCTGTATAACATGTTTCACATGAGCATGAGTGTCGCTTTCCATAGTTAGATGATGTTACTAGTCTGTATAACATGTTTAACATGAGCATGATTGTCGCTTTCCATTGTTAGATGATGTTACTAGTCTGTATAACATGTTTCACATGAGCATGAGTGTCGCTTTCCATTGTTAGATGATGTTACTAGTGTGTATAACATGTTTAACATGAGCATGATTGTCGCTTCCATTGTTAGATGATGTTACTAGTGTGTATAACATGTTTCACATGAGCATGATTGTCGCTTTCCATTGTTAGATGATGTTACTTGTCTGTATAACATGTTTCACATGAGCATGAGTGTCGCTTTCCATAGTTAGATGATGTTACTTGTCTGTATAAAATGTTTCACATGAGCATGAGTGTCGCTTTCCATAGTTAGATGATGTTACTAGTCTGTATAACATGTTTAACATGAGCATGATTGTCGCTTTCCATTGTTAGATGATGTTACTAGTGTGTATAACATGTTTCACATGAGCATGATTGTCGCTTTCCATTGTTAGATGGTGTTACTAGTGTGTATAACTTGTTTCACATGAGTATGGTTTTCGCTTTCCATTGTTAGATGGTGTTACTAGTTTGAGTAACCAGTTTAATATAAGAATGACTGTCAATTTCAATCGTGAGATGATGTTACTAATACTGAACAAACAGAAGAATGATGTCGCTTTCAATTGTGATATGGTGTTTCTGGTATTTAACAAAGAGTTTAACAAAATACATGTTACATGTACCATTGACTGACCGATGATTGACATACATGTTACATGTACCTTTGACTGACCGATGATTGACATACATGTTACATGTACCATTGACTGACCGATGATTGACATACATGTTACATGTACCTTTGACTGACCGATGATTGACATACATGTTACATGTACCTTTGACTGACCGATGATTGACATACATGTTACATGTACCTTTGACTGACCGATGATTGACATACATGTATCCTTGTATTGGTGTTTGCTTTTATTGCGTGTTTTTGGTTAAGTGTGTTGTGTACATGCTACCTTTCCTGTGTTTCCTGTGTTGTGTACATGCTACATTGTGTTGTGTACATGCTACCTTTCCTGTGTTTCCTGTGTTGTGTACATGCTACCTTGTGTTGTGTACATGCTACATTTCCTGTGTTGTGTACATGCTACATTTCCTGTGTTGTGTACATGCTACCTTGTGTTGTGTACTTGCTACATTTCCTGGGTTGTGTACATGCTACCTTGTGTTGTGTACATGCTACATTTCATGTGTTGTGTACATGCTACATTTCCTGTGTTGTGTACATGCTACCTTGTGTTGTGTACATGCTACATTTCCTGTGTTGTGTACATGCTACCTTATGTTGTGTACATGGTACCTTGTGTTGTGTACATGCTACATTTCCTGTGTTGTGTACATGCTACCTTGTGTTGTGTACATGCTACATTTCCTGTGTTGTGTACATGCTACCTTTCTTGTTCGATTTGTAAACCTACTTATTATATAAATATTGCATCCCTGTGAGGGTCAACCTGAGGAAAATAATGTCTACCGAGATGGTGTTACTAGTACTGTGTAACGTTTCTGCTGCCAAAATTCAATTGTCGTCTGCTTAAATTTGAATTCAAACCTTTCGATAATATTTATATATAAAGTGTTATGGAAAACTCTCTTGCTGATTGGCGAACAGTGGTAACTCTGATCAGCCTTCACATTATGTGCATGTTGATCTGGATTAACACTAGTTGTAAAAATCAAGCGGTAGCGAAAGAGTTGACTGTACAGTGATGTTGCTTCCATTTGTGTGTGAACGAGGTCACAGACACATCAAGGCAGAAATCAAAGCTCAGCTATCGAAAAGTTTAGTCTGAATGTGACATTGATTTACGTCATTCCATAAATGGTTTTGTGAAAGTTCATATACTGAAGTTTAGGTGATAAGTATATACATATATCGACGTCTAGGTCACGAATAAGTACAATCACGGCCACTGCTTAAGGTGTCTTATCTGTGTATATTTTGAAATAGAAGATCGGATTGGCAGTGTACGATGAGCCAACCCTCCAATATCACGATATTGACACAAATATATGGGCCACTGATCCCAATGTCACGAACTTACTTTCATGTATTATGATTCCACTTTTATCTCTTAAACACGTCGATTGTTATCGGTTGTAACCAGTTGATTTGCGGTTTACGGCGCACCAACACAAAACGGTCATTTGGCGACAAAATTGAACATTCCTTGCCCATCTGTCCATTTACATTAAAACAGAAGTATGCAGAATGAGCTAATACCGTCTCACATGCATAACGGTAGAGTTGTTGCAAATCATGTTGTATATGCTCCATTCACGCTGTCTGCCTATCTGCCACCATTCGAATGTCATCTGAAATCACATGATTTGAAATCACATGATTTCAATCGGAAATCACATGATTTTAAGATGTCATGATTTTAATGTGTATGCCAAAACACGACAAACTGAACATGGATTTGGGAATAAGCGAATGAGGGCTAATTCAAACAAAATTGCGTGTGAAGCCGTAACCCCGCCCCACCCCACCCCCACAACTCCGGGCCAATTTTAGGTATATGTCTCTATCAACGAATTTAAATTTCACCCCCTCCCCCTCACCGCACGAATTCGTGCCATTTTAAGCGCATACGCTGGTTACACAGGTAAATGTCTCCATCATCGAATTAAATATTAAATATCTCCCCCTCCCCTCCCGACACCGCCTCCCACCCCCACACCCCACGAATTCGGGCTATTTCATCAGGATGTCAGCAACATACCTTCATCTGGACAAGTCAGAGGATCTAACGTGGAACACAAACATAGACAGAAACACCGATACACAGAAGCGCAAATCAATAACTAGCATTCGGAGGGATTCCTACACAGAACCATCGCAATACACTCGAAACCACTTGTAATAAGTCAATGGCATACACAGCGTCCGCGCCTACTCATCGAGTACTGGCAAACTGTCTAGTCTCCCCCACAATGACCATCTAGAAGCAGCCCAACGCAGGGCAGCTCGCGCAGGGCAGCTCGCTGGGCAAAGGGCAATTACGGACAACCTTTACAGAAAACTACCCCGCCGTTACACTATAAACTCGTTTATCAAAACCTCTGTCCAGGTGTTCAGGTCATATAGTAATGTATATGTGCAGATTAAAAGTATAGGTTTATTAACGGGTTCTTAAAACACACGTGATTGAATATATATATATATATATATATATATATGCCTAAAAATGAATTGGGAGTTGCTAACTCTTAATTCGAAAGCCGTTTATACTGTTTCTGTAGAGTTGGGATTCTCCAAATATGGAGTTATATATACCTCGTCGTCAGTAGGTTAGAAACGGTGTACATATGTTGTAAAATTTGGCTGATAGCTACTTCCCCTTTAAGTGTCACGGGAAAGGTCTGCTCTCTGAGCTGGAGAACGACGACTCATAGATAGTAGGTTTTCTATGGGAAGCCATACCCGTCAAAATGTGGATATTTACAAACCATTCAATGACAGGCCATTTAATTCAACATGAAGTCATTTGATGACGTACATATTGATTCGATGCGACGTGTAAACTCGGTTCATTCGTTACAAAGTGAATTGATACGGTTCAAAGTGAAATGATACGATGTAAAATTTCAAACCATACGACGCAAAGTCATTTGATGACGTACATATTGATTCGATGCGACGTGTAAACTCAGTTCATTCGTTACAAAGTGAATTGATACGATGTAAAATTTCAAACCATACGACGCAAAGTCATTTGATGACGTACATATTGATTCGATGCGACGTGTAAACTCTGTTCATTCTTTACAAAGTGAATTGATACGGTTCGAAGTGAAATGATACGGTATAAACTCGGTTCATTCGTTACAAAGTGAATTGATACGGTTCGAAGTGAAATGATACGATGTAAAATGTCAAACCATACGACGCAAAGTCATTTGATGACGTACATATTGATTCGATGCGACGTGTAAACTCGGTTCATTCGTTACAAAGTGAATTGATACGGTTCGAAGTGAAATGATACGATGTAAAATTTCAAACCATACGACGCAAAGTCATTTGATGACGTACATATTGATTCGATGCGACGTGTAAACTCTGTTCATTCGTTACAAAGTGAACTGATACGGTTCGAAGTGAAATGATCGGGCGAAAACACAGTCGGTGTGATGCAAACGCAATCCGTTCGACAGAAACTGATTTCATTACGTGCAAAGTGAAACGGTGCGACATCTGGCGGCGATATTTGCCACATCCCTCGCAGGGTTATTTCCCCTACATAATATATGATAAATCAAAGTACTAAAAGTACTGAGAATGCAAGGTTTGATAGGAAAGACTGTATGGATATTTGCACGATCAAATTTCCATACATTTTACATAGTTTTAGCCAACTTGGCGATCTTTGGCGACCTACCAAAATCTTAGAGGGTCAATCCATTCCAAATATATTGTGATCAATTGTCATTAAACTGTTTCAAATCTAGACTAGAATATTATTTTATGAAATTGCTGATGGATAGACAGATTTGTGATTTGTGTTCATGGCCAAACTGTCACTCAAGATGACTTCCATGTCTAAAATTATGCCATTTACAGAGTGGCGTGTATTAAGTAGTCTTCCGGGAACAAGATGCACAAGAGGGCCTGTATCACTCTACTGGCTTGAATAGTCTAAGGCCGGAAAACAGTTTTTGTCTCGCCTATTCGAAGAAAAAAACAGACATAGGTGTTGCTTCTCCGGCGGCCATTCAAGTTTTGCGTCTAAGTCATTTTCTCACAAACTGTATGAACTAGACCTTTCAAACTTTGCTTGTAGTTGTATCTTGGGTGGTACATTGCAACGTGACAAAGCAAATGTGGAAGTGACCTTGACCCTCCAAGCAAAGGGCAGATAACTTAATAATTTTTAGGTTCAACTTTTGCGTTTAGGTCACTTTTTCACAAACTATATGCACAAGACCTTTCAAACGTTGCTTATAGTTGTATCTTGGGTGGTACATCGCAACGTGATAAAGCAAATGTGGAAGTGACCTTGACCCTCCAAGCAAAGGGCAGATAACTTAATAATTTTTAGGTTCAACTTTTGCATTTAGGTCACTTTTTCACAAACTGTATGCACTAGACCTTTCAAACGTTGCTTATAGTTGTATCTTGGGTGGTACATCGCAACGTGATAAAGCAAATGTGGAAGTGACCTTGACCCTCCAAGCAAAGGGCAGATAACTTAATAATTTTTAGGTTCAACTTTTGCATTTAGGTCACTTTTTCACAAACTGTATGCACTAGACCTTTAAAACTTTGCTTATAGTTGTATCTTGAGTGGTACATCACAACGTGACAAAGCAAATGTGAAAGTGACCTTGGCCCTCCAAGCAAAGGGCAGATAACTTAATTGTTACCTTCAACTTTTGCGTTTAGGTCACTTTTTCACAAACTGTATGCACTCTTTGCTTATAGTTGTATCTTGAGTGGTACATTGCAACGTGACAAAGCAAATGTGGATGTGACCTTCACCATCCAAGCAAAGGGCAGATAACTTTATTTGTTACATTTACATCACTCTCTCATTAACTATAATTATGCACTAGATGTTTTAAACCTAATTTATAGCTTAATCTTTGGAAGAAAACATATTTTATTTTGACATAGTTGTGTCTTGGGTAGTGCATCGTTTTGGATCCATGGATTTCATCTATGACCTTGACCTACTTTCTGGAGCTGATGATTTTTAGCTCTACTGGCCAAGGGCCTTCATTTTTCATCCGATCTTTCCAAAACTTTAACATATTGTTAATATCAATGAAAGCTCGCACAAGTTCGGAAACCAGCCAGATCGGACTAGTAACAGCGGAGTTATGGCCCTTGGTTTAGTTAAAAAATGCTATATTTTGCCTCGTTAATACGACAGGGCTTTCATTTTCATCTGATCTTTACCAAACTTTACCAGATGTTTTGCCTTTTTTTAATTATGAGTATATTTTCTTTTATTATTTGTTCATTTTTATTGTTTAAATTTGTTTTAAATATATATATATAATTTATTATTTTTTTATTTAATTTTTGATTTTTTTTTTTTTTGTATTTGATATATTTATTGGTTTATTGTTTTAAATGTTTTTTGTTTATTTTTTTGTTGTTGTTTTTAAAAAAAATATATATATATATATATATTTTTTTTTTTTTATTTCATTTTTTTTTTTCGGTTCGTTGATTTTTGATGGAGTTATGGCCCCTTGACATTTTTACTTTTAAATTTCTTGTCGGCTCTACTCCTCCTAAA